>BQNB010085811.1:4369-28362 GCA_026074375.1 Tanacetum coccineum
GAGTTCGGGTATATGATTGTATCTCTTTGCACTTTACCATATTTCTGTAAAGTATTAGACATAGATGTATATTCTAAAATATTTTCTTCCTTTCTTGTCTTACCAGTGGTTCGATTTGTACTCATGTAGTGTTGTTGACACTTTAGTCGCATGGTCATACTTTCATAAATCTACTACCACACACAAGGGGCCCAGGAAAATATCCTTCTCCAGTCTATTTCAACTTGGAGTTGCAAATTGCCATCTTGGTCAACATTTTTCCTCACCTCCCACTAAATTTGAGCTTAGCACACTGCGTTACGCTTTCACACTGTAACTAGAAACTAAGTCTAGACCCAGTGAGAAACAAAGTTAAATGTCTTACATCCTCAGGTCACTGGGATAGTCCGTCACAATTCACAATCAGAGAACTCCAATAACATTGATCCATGTGTATATTTTTTAATCACGATCACGTCCAAAATTTGTACGCCGAGAAATACTTGTAAGACTCAACATATCATTCCTAGTATGTTTCTTGTCTTATAGTAGTTGTGATCAGTATCTTGGTATCCCTCCATGATAATCAGCTAAGGACACTCATTTAGAATGGATATGTCTTTAATCCATTGATTCAAAATATGCTAAGTAGGATCTCATGGTAATGTCTCATACGATTTTCACCGGTCTTGGACATTACTTCCGATCCCCGGCGATTGATTTAGCTCATATCAAGAAGTGTTGGGAGTTAACCATCACCACGTTACTGTCTCCCTGAAGATTCTTCTAACGAAAGAACCATTGAGCCTCACTTATACCTCGAATATATTATACTGTCTGTGGAAATCTAGAATCGGGTTGAATAGTTTTACCTCTTTAAATTATGTTTTCGAAACTTATATGTGAGATCTTATTGATATAGATGACAATCAATAAATAACAACAAGACAAGATAATAAATAGAGAATGGAAAGATCAAACCGATGCAAGAGTATTTATAGTGGTTCGGCTATGATGGCTACGAGAACTCCTTTTCTCGACCTACTCCACTCCCCGAGTACCCAACTTGAAAGTTTCAATGCACTATGTCAATAAGCTTCTTCACCGGTGGAGAAACCTTCACAACGTTACTTACACTTTTTTCGGTACTAAGCTAAATACCAAAATATAATTTGAGGTAGAACCAACCTACATTGCTTACACTTTTTCCGGTACTAAGCTAAATACCAAGTTCCAGTTCGAGCTAGAACCAACCTAGATCTCAACGATCTTTCACTCTACAATGATATATGATACAAATGTGTATGTTACTGAATATACAAAGATATAAGATCTAAGTATGTATAAAGAATGATGCGTATTTTATTTAATAGATCAGGTTTTAATATTTATATTACTCGACTACCTATGATCTACTAATGCACTAACGGACAGAGAACCCGGTCGTGTATAGTGAAGGTTTTAGTAAATCCGAGGTCGTCCCAAGAGCTAAGTGATTAGTCTAAAACTTTAATTTTAATTGTCACGTTGAAGCTGGTTTTGATTATTTAAAATGCAATGAAAATAAATACTGAAAATGAAATTGGAAGATTTGATCAAAAGAGAAATGCGTGCTAACCTGGTAACTACTCTATTCATGTGATGATGTTATTTCCTAGTGCAATGTTTAATTCTCGTTTTATATGGTAGTTCTAATATCATTAGGCCCGGTTTGTATTCACAACCTAACCTATAATTCCTATGATCTCAACCTCGTTGTTCACGGAATTCGGGTATCTAGTTCATAGTCATTAAACCCCCAACTACTTTAAACACTTGTCTAATGTCGACAATCCCACTACTCGACATTAAACCCTCCTATTAGGTGCCAACTAACAAAAGGATTTCCCACGCTTTTTAAGTGACTAATCTAATGCAGGCAGTGATATGGGCAACCCATACACTCGAAATAGATTCCATCCTATCTCTTTTAATCTATTAGACTACCTTTCAATTATCCACGCCTAATATCTAGCTAATAGGTTCTACATTAGCCTTAGCTCTACCAAAACGCGGGGATCTATCAACAAGCAAAAGGAATATCCATGCAAAACGATAATTAAGCTAAGAAATAAACATCAAAACACTAATAGATACATAACTAGGCTAACACTAGAAGTGCTTAGTCACTCATATTGTAAATTGCAAAAAACATAATGTAAGAAATCTTGGATTGATTAAACATTAATGTTGATACAATTACTTGATGAATGATTAATACAAATGATGATCAAAGTGAATTCTCCCTTGGAATGGTGGTGGAATGGAGCTGAAAATCCCTTAGAATGGAGCCCTAGTCGTCCTTGGTGAGTGATGTGTGAAGTGAATGATGAAATCAGCAGATTTAAGGCTTGTATTTATAGCCTCGATCTAGTTACGGCGTAACCCTAAGTGAGGAGTTACGCCATAACTGTTGGAAATCGTTATCTAATGACCTAATATTACATTAATATTATACGAGCTATGCAGCATAATTAAACTCATATAGCAACTATAATTAACATAAAACATAAACAGAAAACGTACCTTTAGCAACCAAGCTAGTGAAAAAATGAGAGCTTTTTAAGAATACACATGTGTATTAAACCATGTGAAACCAAAACCTTTCGAGTTGCTAAAATAAACAACCTCTACGTGTATCCACACTACACGTTAACCAATATCACCCGAATGCTAGTTCCACGAACCAACGCTCAAGAATGCATGTAGTCGAACTCAAACACCTTTCCCCAAGGGGGTGTTTTTATGCGTCGACTACAAGGGAGAAGGAAGATAAAGGATGATCATAATGAGCTAGGGGATCCTCTATTTATACAAGATATTGAGCCCTCAAGTTTACCTATCCCACCGATGTGGTATAATATGGTTTTCTCTTCTCTTTTAGCCTAGGTCGGTCGATGGTGTTGACGTTTTGACTTTTCTAATATTTATGTATAATTACATCTAATTACACATTAATTAAAAAGCATTATAATTAATTATTCGTAAACGAATTAATTAACGATCGTTAGTATTTTATTGTTAGAGTATTAATATACATAATAAATATACACTTATATTATTATATACACTAATCGAGTATTAATACATATATAATAAATATACACTTATATTATTATATATATACCAATAGAGTGATATCTAAGTGTATACGTGTGTGACCTCCATAGGCTCACGTATTCCCAGCCGTATAAATATCCATATGACATGAGCATATCCCAACAGCTCCCACTTGCGAATGTCATGGTCATAGAATATAACATACTAACATTGACGAATAGTCTAGCAACATCATCAATGATCCCAGAAATACCTGAGTATGGTTTTAGTAAACATCTCAGCCATCTGTGGTTCCAGTTAGTCATATCCTTTTGTTTCAGAAACAATGTTAAATATGAATATGGATCAAAAGTCATTCCATAGTTTAACGATTTTGTTTCTCGCATCTGTATTGATCTAGATTACCAAATGTAAAAAGAATCATCTTAACTACACTTTGTTTTGCCATACGAACCTCTGATCATCAAACGAGGGCCCCAGTAGTAATCTAACTCCAAACCAAACACGTGAAGGAACAAATTATTTTTGGACAGTATACCGTCATGTAATTTTAAAACAGATTCTAGAAAATAGTCCTATAACTACCTTTTGACAGTCATAGCGGTAGACTAAATAGTAACATGCTATCCAACATGCAAAACCTCTTGCATCTCAGTCTAAGGATAAACATAACTTCCAACATAGTTTTAATGCACCCAATAAAACGTCGCGATTCATAAAGTGATTAACACAGGTGGGGTATCCAATATTCAACCTCATTGAATAACATGTGAAGTTGGCAGAATCATCTTTACATATTCTCCAGAATATAACCAAACACTCACATTTGCCTTATCTTAACAATATTCCTATATTTTTAACTGACAATGGATATAGTTTAGAATAAAAACATTTATTCAAGGATTTAAACATGCAAATATAGAACACAGTAGTATAAATGAAAACGATCATACCATGTATGTCAATTTATTATTTAATACAACTGCTTATAGTTCCATTATCCAAATACCAAATAAGATCAGTGCATGACGATCCTAGTTAAATGTCTTATCTACAACAATCACAATTAGTGACAAGGCATAGGTTCCATGAACAAATCAACTAGGTCATGATCTTGTGGGACTTTGAGAATACTTATTTCAAAAAATTCACAAATAGTGAAGTTCTTTGAATAATATGATGATTGTTATTTTGTAAGTGTGCACTCACTTATAAGTATTAATTATATGAGTCTAGTCACATTACTTTCCATAAGATGCATGACATGCGCCAAACATCCTAATGGAGACAGTCATCTCACCAGTTTTCCAAACTATAAAGCATTCTTATTCTTTTAATATATTTTTTGCAACTATGCTTTTAAACTAAAAACATGTGTAGCCAGTAACGTTTTCATTCATGATGAAAAACTTGCTTCGACTAAGATTGAGTATCATCTCAATTAAAATAAGCACTAGTGTATACAACAACACTATGTTAAACTACCATAAATTCTGAACACTTCTTTGATAATGTTTAGATATCACACAAACCCAAGGTTTGTTGATCATAACGATCTTACTGTGATTACCACAATGTATATCCATAGTATCTTCATTATTAATTCTAGGAATGAATTCCTAATTTAAACATTAATTAGAATGTCCCTTCTAATATCTTTCAATTAGATTCCAATGTTGTCAAATTATCAACCTAACTTTCTTGTCCTTTTTCCTCGGTGTGACCGCAACTAATTGAGGATCAAAATTGTTGATGCTAGGGCAAGTCCTACTTATGTGTGAAAGCAAATCCTGAATGACTTTGGTATACCTAAAGGCAGACTCTAAAAGTGAATCTTGAGGATAATTCGCTTATTTACCAATTTCGACAAAATCCTTAAGGGACCAAAGCATCTTCCTAAGTTGCTTAAATTAACAAAGGAGTGAGCAGTCCTTTTATTTCAACAATTTGGGCGTGATTGGTTCCATATAATACCTTAGACACTTTTGGATCAACAGATGGGTCTCAATAGCTCCTCATCAAAAGCTTTTTCTTTAAGTTTCCTTAACCTCATTTGTTATTGCTGCTAAGACTAAACCTTGTATTCCTGAAGTTTATGCATATTATTAATCACAGAAATTTCCCAGACTTTACACATATTGACTTTTTTGATTAACGCAATCACAAAATGTTCTTTGATTGAACATGGTTTTGGTTTAATCGAGTCATAAAGTTGCTTATAAGTCTGTTATTAATGCTCCATTCTCAAGCAACACGTTTTGGACACTCTATTTTCCAATTCAATGTTAAATAGAGTCTAATTTCATCCATGTCCAATTTTTGAATTTACCTAATCATCCACATTTCCTTTTAAGAGGACAATACATTTGCTGCTTTCAACTTAACAATGACGTGTCTTTCGCTTGAGACTGAGCTCCAATTCACTTAATTCAAACACCAAATATAAAAACTGAGTAAAACTTGGAGCATTTTGATCTAAAACATTGTTTTTCTGTTGAAAAATTTCTTGATAAGTTTAAGAATCAGCTTCCAAAGTGATGCAATGTTTTTTCAAGAGTGTAAAACTCTACAAAGTATTACCGTAAGTTTCTTTCTGTTATCACAACAACCTTTTTGTTGCGAAGCTCAGTCTTGAGTTCGAACACTTTTGAGCATTCATTCACATTATTCACACCATCATTCACAGACAAACATCCACAACTAGTTTTACAATATCATGATCAATGCTTGTTGCCAAGAGTCATTCATTTTCACTCAAAACTTTATTCATTTTTAACTTCTAAAGTTCTGGCTCCAAGCGATGTTGTTCGATAGCCTGTTTCTATTTGATAAAATAACAATTTGGACCATCGGCAATTTCATCAACCAAGTATTGATTGAAATATAATGGTAGATATCTTTAATTCTTTATAAACGGAATAGTTTTCATCTCGAAAACAAGCCTTTGTATATTCAAACCCCCACGTGCCCTCTAGTGATAGCTGTGGGCAGTGGTTCTTTTCTTTGACATCAACCTGAATCAAAAGCCAGCAAGGATTTCGTTAAAGCACTTTAGCTAGATATTCACCATACTCACTTTAGAAATTCTTTTGGAACCAACAACTTTATTGGTTGTGGGAAGAATGAGATGGGTCTAAATGATGAAACGAAGTTCGCTTTCCAATAGGCATGTGTCACTATATAATACAATTGTCGAACAAATCGTTTGTTTGTAATCGTTATTAAGAACGGCATAATTAATGGTTTAGTGTTCACTTATTTTTTACAACCATTGGATCTTGTTCTTTCAAAGCAATTTTGAACGACTCTCTTCACATAGCATTAATGTCTCATCAGAATCAAGGAATCACAATAGTATCCATTTTAAGAATGACATTCCCGTCATACATTTTCCGCTTTGACTCCCGAACTTTCTTCGAGAAGAAAGGTTTTTACAAAACCTATAGCTGTTTTGTGGAACTGATCAATAAACAAAATTTGGATTTAGATCTCAAATGAACCGTTTTCGCAGATTGACCTCTTTTTTGAAAATGATATTATCAATTTGCTTAATATCTTATTCTAAAGCAATTAACTTCTATCAATGATTTCTGTTTTCTTCCATTTTTAAATCAGTTTTGAGATCAGAAAACGGTTTTCATTAAAGAATCATTTTCTTGCACTGTTCATAAAGAGTTTTGCTATAAGAAGACGTTCAATCTCTTTAATTCTGTTCATTTTGATCCCTGACAGGGGGGGGAGGGGGGGGGGGGTGGCGGTGTTCAGGGTACATTTTTACATTTCATTGAAATCTTTAACCTCTTCTTTATTATATGTCAAGCGCTCGGTAGCAATAGCTTTTATTGGCACTTTTATATTTCCAGATTAACATTGGTGCAGTTCCATCCTTTGGGTAATGTATTGTTTCAAACATAGATAAATATCAGGGCACTTCCTTGTTGAGCAGAAGAGTTAGAATTCTGGACAGTTGCCTGTTGTGTTTCACTCAGATACTGAGAATAGGGAATGATATTGCTATCACTGGTAATTTCAGTTTCTGTCTGATTCACATCATTAGACTATTCAAAAGATGTCATTATCTGCTCACTTTGATTGATTAAATTATAGGCCAGATTATCCGGATTGTGTACCTCAGTGAGTGCATCTGAGGCCATTCCTGGAAAGATTCGCCATGAGAGCAATCTTGGCTGAGTTAAGTTCATCACAATCAGAGTCATAGGAATCCAGATCATTGGCTTGATAAGCAGCATTGTGGGTAATGACAGTCTGAGAGGTTTGAGTGTCAGGAGGTCCTGGATCTGCCAAAAATGCTATTTCTTCCTCTATTAAAACTTGACCACTTGCTTAAGCTGACCGCGCAAAACTTTATCATTAACCAAAAACGTTACATCCCTTTTTCTCATTGGGCTACACTGCTTGAAATATGACCCTCCCCTTTTCAGTTGTAACAGATGAAGTCCGTTGTTTCCCAGTGTTTGCTTCCACTTGCTCCAGTGGTGAAATTTCATCATTTATCAGGACACCATAATAGTTTGTCTCTCCCTGAACATGTTGCAGCATTTACTTTTCAACCATATATGGTAGCTTGTTGACGAGGGTTTGAACGAAGTCCTTAGCTGATTATTGGTAGTAAGGAACCGTGATGTGACAGAACAACAGTTAAGAAAGTACATCCATATGATTGAACGCATCAATTGGATCATCCCCTTTCTGGAACACGGAACAATTATGACCGGAGTCTGTTGGAAAATCAGAATTGTTGATGTTGGTAAGTTGGTGGTAGCATATTCCAATTTTGGGATGGTATGATTGAGGGAGAATAAACGTTGTGGTGGAACTGAGATTGGTACTCCATTTGATGGATAAGTGGATTGAAAGATGTGTTGATTATGCTGGTTAAAGAATTGTTTTAGAGTCATATAAGGTTGTTACAAACTGTGAAGACTGGATATGGTGAAACATGATGTGAAGTTAGCAAGAGTCCGGGAGATGTGTAAACAGTATTGATAAGTTGACGGAGGTGAATTGGTGAGATGCAACGAAAGCAAGAGGATCGGAGTTACGTTTCATGCATCAAATGAACTTCATTTGCATGTCTTATCGTGTTGTTGCGGGTAAGCAAGAGCTGAATCAACATTGGGTTGTAATGCAAGTCTTTGACCATTTTAACATCAAGCTAACCAATTTGCTCCATCATACAGGAAGAGAGTTAAAAAAACTTGGTGTTAACTTGAAAATTCTCCAATGGCATCTTGTAGAAGTTTCATATCATTGATTAACAGAGTGAACCACAAGTATACTCATGTAACGACTCTCCTTTCTTGTAAGTGAACTTATCTGAATTCATCATACCATCTTACATTCTCGTTCTTGTTTTGTAACGCGTTCCTTGCAATTAGCAGATTAATCTATCACCAAAGATCTTTGCAACCCGATGTTATGACTCACAAGAGCATAGATTTTAGTTGGAAGGCTTGGAGAATGATGTTTATCTGCTTAGATGTCACAATCCAGCTTGGAATGGCTTCAAGCTGGAGTCCCAGTTAATATATTCCTTAAGCCTTGTTACTCCATCCTCAGTGATTGAAGGCCAAACGAGTGGTCCTTTTTCAACAGAGGCAAGAATCAATCTTCCATGATTGTTATTCAACATATACAGTTCCATTCGGCTCTTTCAAGAATCATACAAGTGTTTGTTCAAGCATTTGGTGGTTTTGTTGTCGACCATCTGAAAGAAGTGACTCTTATCAGTAAAAGTCGTCAATGTGTAATCAAAAAAGATTACAAATTGATCGAATCCGTTGGTAGAAAGAAATTGTGTTATGGTTTATGTGGATTGTTGAGATCTTGAAATGAAACTACCAACGGGATTTTAACAATTCTCCGACAAAACCGGGGTAAAAAAAAAAAAAGCAAGTTAATGTTTCACGGGATTTTACAAGTCAAAGAAATAACCGTATAATTTAGAAATTTGAGTTAGTGTGTCTTAAATGGAATTGACTAGTTCGGTTGACAAAGGGACAAACTAGTTCGTGAACAGATGGTTATCGTCTCTGCTTTGGTTCGGTTATCTAGTTCAGGGTCATTGACAACAAATACGCAGTGTTTCAGCTCCGCTTGTTTCGGTTATCTAGTCGGAATTGTCAAACAACTACTCTAGTTCGGCTCTGCTTGTTCGAGTTAGACTAGTTCGGTTCCAACAAGCAACAAACTAGCTTATACTGGTTCCAACTTGAGTAAACCTCGTTCGGATTTTCATAACTAGTGAGCACAATCGTACGGTATCCAACTGACAGGAGTCCTAGTTCGGATTTCCAACACAAAAAGAAGAAGAACTAGTTTCGGGCATTCTTAGTAATAGACAACTCGTTCGGGTTTCCAAAGTAGATAGTATTATCGAACCCCACTAAACTGAGCTATTTGCGTTTTCATTGCTCGACTTACTCCTTTCGGATGACCTTGTTCAGTTGTACTCGTTCGTGCATTTCCAACTACTACAACTCAAATTTTCAAAACTCGCAAAAAGATACATTTATTTGAATGGATTTTTAGCAAAAATTCTTGTACAACTAGTGGTTACTAACCCTAAAGGAACAATAAAAATAAAAACTTTAATGTTATTTTACGCCAAAAGATTTTGTAATCATCACAAAATTTGTTCTTTATAAACGATTTGAACGCAAATCACAGACAAACACAAAAACTTAAACACACACACTCCATGGCTCTTGATACCAAATAGAAGAAACGTTTAATCTAATTGATCATACCAAGAACAAGAGATAGATGTGGGTTGTGAAGTTTAGAGATAGAAAGTGAAGGAATGGATGATGTTTATAACTATGTGGAAATATGGAAGAAATGAAGACAACCAACCGCAACGCCCTCTACACGGCTAGGAGAGGCTAATATATTTACATGAATGGCCACTGCCCATGGGCTAATGATTGGCATCCCCCATAGGGCCCTTGGGCCGGATTAAGCTCTTTCTATACTTAACATGATTCACTCAACGAGCTAGACCTGTTACAAACTTGGAAGTGACCGAACACTTTTTGTATTTCCAATAGCTTACATTCGAACAAATGATACAACTAATCACATAAACAATATGATGTACCAAAATGAATCCTTTAGTAGGACTTAAGCCTCCAATCAATGTGTTTCAAATTCTCACCAATTAGATATATCTATCAAGTTACACTCATGATATTTCAATATTGTAACTACGGATTTATTCACCACATATTTGTTTAGATGTAATCCAAACAAATTCATAGAACCAAGGTTTCATGCATTAATTCTTTAAAAATTCTACAAGAAAACTTTTATTATCAATCTAAGGAAAATCTTACTTAGATAATAAATTGTTTCTAGTTTTATGTTCAATAACATAATCTATTTTAGAAAAGTAAAAACAAATTTACTCCCACTATAGCTTTGAGATGTACTCATGAGTTATCTTTTATAACTAAAAAAATCAAATCCAACAAGTGATTTATTTAATAATTTAAACTTAAGATTATGCTCATTAGATGCGTGCTTTTAATCCATACTTGGATTCTAGCATTTTTGTATACTTTCTAAAGATTATATTGGATTCATAAAACCTCATTTGATTACATATCGTCCCTCGCAAGGTAATCAATCAATAAAGAGTTTCTTAAAATCCAACTTGTCATATAATCTTATCCAAGAAAACAGTATGCCAATCAAATCACTTTATTTATGGAAAAGTATCGTAAAGAAGAAGTTTAATAATTGTAGTACAATTACTTTGATTTAGTGAGATAAACTCCAATGTCAACTTGACGAGCAATAAATATATATACAATATTGTCCCTATGAGTCTTCTCTAAAATGAAACTCATTTAAACTTCATCATCAAACCGATAGGTTAAAGATAAACAAATTCCAAGAATATGATTATCTTCTTTTGACAACAATCTATTCCTGTCAGTAGTTGTATGAAGTCATTAATTAAATCCAAGTTGAGTCATTCATTAGATCCAAGATCTAACAATGCATCTCTTAAAGTTAGCGGGTTCACCATGATCCTCTAACTCATAATCCTCACCATTGATATTAAACCATATCATGAGGTATCCGTGCGGATCTATGAATGTGAGTAACATCATTCTAAGGTTTAACATTTTCATGTTTAGCCTAAGTATTATGACATTCTCTAGTGCATTTTAGAAGCTTTTTGTATCTTTTTCTTGAATTAATTCAAGACCTACAATACTCCTACTCGCTTTTAGCAAAGTGACACTCCCACTCACTTCTTGTATATTTGAGCCTATTCTCAAATATCTTAGCATAACGAGCAACAGAAACTTTGTTCTCGTGTGGGTTGTAGAAATGGTATCCCATTGTTTCCTTTTGGGTATCTACTAAAATACACTTAATAGTTCTAGTCATTTTTCAATAATAATCTCCAAGAGATTTTTACGAAATTTAGAACTTCAATCAAGACATAATGAGTTTCATCTCATTTTATTACTAGAATAATGTCTTACTTAACCTTCTAGGTTGGAGTCTTATTGGGTATATGCACGACATACTCAAATATATAACCTTGATTTCTTTAGGAGTTAAATAAGTTAAGGTCATCATGAATCAAAACAATATCAATATAGTTTGATTACCCTTATTGGACATACCATAAAATTATGGTATTCCAGTAAGATTGATCTTATACTTTATGGCTTTTCCTATTATACCAACTTAAGTTAAAACGTAATGGTATCAATAGTATTACTAAGCCAATTGCATCCTTTTATAAGTCTTTTGATCAAGTCAATAACTTAATGTGTATGTACTAACAAGTAGACATAAAACTCCAATACATTACTATTCGTTATAAGTCTTTGACCAGGTCAATGACTTCATGTACATGTCTTAACACGCAGACATAACAAGTTAACCTTTTACTTTACGTTACAAGTCTTTGTACATGTCTTTGATATGAAGACATAACAATTATTAAACTAAAGTAAATCAATAGTAATTTCAAGTTAATTTCAAAGTTCATGTTTATGACTTCCAAGAAAACATAACCATGTAGCTTACCTTTTTATCTTGACATATTTTCTTAATAGGGCTACATACATTAAATATGTAGGATTCCTAGTAGAGTAATAGTTTTCTTACTTTGCAGTCAAGAAACCATTAGTCATATTGTTCTAAGTTATTCCTTGCACACAATAAAGATTTCTCCTACTTGTGTAGGGTACAACTTCTTTGCATAAAACAACACCACACTAGTTAGTTTGTTTGTATAGACAATATGACAGTGTCAAGCTCATAGCTAGTGTATATATAACTCCATCTATTCATAAGGAATCGTGCATAACTATCAAAGATAACATTAAACGGAAGTGACATCTTAAAGGCAACAAGTTATCAAAGATAATATACGGTGATTCTTACTAAATGCGATATTTCACACTTGGAAAGTAATTTATTATTTCAAGCCATGCCAGAAATAAAGTAAGATGTCTATGAGGTAAACAACTCATAACTCCCAGTGAATTTGACAACATTGCAAGTTTTGTTTATAAAATGCGTTAGCACCACTTGATCTACTAGTGAAAGTAATTTGCAATTTATCTTTCCATTTATTAAATATCTACACATTATTGCTAATGTGAGTCGCATGGACTAGTAAGCAAGTACTTAGATATTCAAGGAAGTGTGTTCAAGTTCTAGCCATCTCAGCTATTTATCAACTTGAAAAATTAGCATGCAATTCCTCCTTTATCTGCTCACTTTACCTCAAGGGTGTGTAGTGTCTCTTACTGTTTTAAGGACACAGCTATAGACACGAGTTCTCTATTTATTGCCTTTTTCAGTATTGTGGTGATATTTTCGTCTTCTAATCAATCCTCATAAATATGTCTTGTTTATAACAAGATATTTTTAATCTTGGTAGCTATAGACACAAGTTTTCTAGTTATCCAAGTTTCTTATTATGATTTAAAGATTTCAAAACCAAATAGGGATATTGAAGCAATCTTGAAAGAATAAAAAGTCCAATTAACTTAACATGTAAGTTTGGTATGAGTTCGAATAGAATTTAGGATAATTCTTTCATTCCTATTATAACTTTCTTTAAGTAAAAGGTATAAGAATAAGTCTTATTTTCCCAAGGAAAATAGACACAATTTGTCTTCCACAAGTAAGAACAAACCTCTATTTACGGTATGCGTTGCATAATACATTAAAAGAACTTGCAAAGTTCATTTTCAGTATTTCGATAATTCATCCCTTAAAAAATTAACTACCCATGTTTATTATAAATAAACAATTAATTTTAACAAGGGTCTAAGATCCAACTTGAAGTTCTACCATTAATGTAGTTGATCTACTAGAAATGGTAAACTCAAAAGGTAATCCGCGGGAGATAATTGCCAACATGTGCAACTCTTAGCTATTATGGGGCACAAGGCATCGTAATCTATAATTACAATGTTAAGTAGCATGTTTAACCCTATCTTATGCCTCAGGTCGAAGTTCTGAACAACCATACTCAATATAAGTTGTCCAATACAAAATCAGTAATTATACAGTCTTAGGTCTGACCATACGATTGTTGTATTACCTTGTTTTGCAATTCACCTAAGACTATCTTAGAGTAAAAAACAAACTCAAGTGATTTCATACTTGGATGGCAAATGACTTAATGTTATGGTATATATTTGATAAATCAAGCGTTACTAAAATTGTGTATAAGGAAGCATGCATACAACCTTATAACACTAGTAATTTTTAAAACATTTCTATTTTCGTTTTAAAACCTTTATAAATAGAAATCCGATAATTTTATAAACCACATGCCATTTATAAAATTAGGGTTACCATGTTTACAACATTTCTAAGTATAAGTAAACTTACTACGGATAAGGTTAATTACCCAAGGGAAATAATCAAACACTAGTAACGATTATGGCATACTTTAAATATTGTTAAAACGTTTATGTAAAATTGTTTATTCTTGCGTTGTTCCGTCGCGGGTACCCTTGCGGAAACCACTAATCCCATGCATTATAGAACGTTGCAAGAAATAACAAGTTTACGTATATAGCAATATGGTATGTGCTTAAATACACACACCTTTTACCTAATAAAACGAGCTAAAAAGACCAATAATGACCAAAAATACATAAAAATACATTGTATATGTGTATTTCGTGAATTGTGTCTTGCAGGTATGGATATGTTACAAAAAGGACAAAAATAAAGCAAAACGAACAAAACCAAGCACGAGAATGGAAAAAGCATGAGATATTGAGACCGAAGGCGTATACATCCTTGACAAGCCAACCCGTACCCATTTAAATGGGCCGGGTCAGCCCATTAGTTTATAAGCCTAAATTTAAGCCCTACAATTACCAATAACAAATACTAAGCCATTTCCTAAGTCCAAGCCCAATATATAGCAAATCCAAACCCAATACCCTAATAACCCGTCCAAGTCAAAACCAAACACAAGTTAAATGTATTGTACAATCTTTTTTTACCCCATTTTCCATCTTATTTTAACACACAAAACACGCAGGTATATCCACTCTTGCACCACACACACACAATAGCTGTCTAGAAACCTTATCCCTGACACCTTTGACACCTATTTAAGACACGCTGGCGATCCGGAGCTAAATGATTGGTGGAAGGGACGTGGTTTATAATTAAGGGCTCAGATGATAAAGATGGAATCAAGGGCTAAGATTAGAAGATGGAGGAGCATCTCATGTTCTGGATCCTTCTTCTCAAGGCTATAAATAGGAATGGATTCACACAGAGATAGGGTGTGTAGGATTTTAGCTTAAAATAGTTTTTAGTAGCTTATTATGTAATCTTAGCTTATTGTTTTCTTTAATGTAATTTCTCTTTTCAAGCAGTTTGTAATCCTCTTCTAAGATTAATAAAAGTCAGTTTCATTTAAAGTTCACCTTAAATTCTGTCTTTACTTAAATGCAATTATGGTTTAAACTTAAATAATAATAAGCAATTAAGCTCATTAAGCTGTTTTTACTATTTAAGCTTCTGCTTATTTAATTTGGCTAACCTAAAGCTTAAACTGAATAATTATCCACTTCAAAATCACTTAAAATTACCTTAGCTTATGTTTTGGATGATAAGACAGATTGGGATGGGCTTATGGATACTACCAGCTTGTTTTTAACAAATTGGAGCTTGTAGAATAGCTCCTTTGAGCATTTGTGATCCTTGTTTGAGCTAGGATCAAGGTATTCTTCTTTACTATTTATTTGTAGCTTATTATCTGTTCTGCTTATCCATCTGCTTATTTTCTTAATATGTTCTTGATTAGTGCTTATTCTAGCTCATATGCTTAGATCTTAGTAGTTTAATAGTTCTATTTAAGTTTTAAATTCATTAGTTAAATAATGTGTTAAAACTGTCTCATAAATAGCATAATCAGTTTATAAGCTAGCTTATTGGTTTGTGCTTATTATTTTGAATTAGTTGCTTAAAAGTCCTTTAATATAGTTATGCTTAATCTGTTTTCAGTTTTACATGCTTAATAAGGTCTATATCAGCTTAAATTTGAGTTTCATAATTTTAAAGGGGTTTTTGGCACAAGCAGTTTTAACTTTGTTAAAACTGCTTAGGTTGCATTGAGGGATTAAGTCAGATTTAATAAGCTCACGTAAGGTCTAAATGGAAGTTTTCATAAGCTAGAATCAAGTCTTGTTTAGATTTATAGTTGATTTGTCAAAGTGCTCAAAATTGTTAGTGCCTAAATTGTTTTATATTGTTTAATTCTTGGATTCAAATTATTATGCTTAAGGTGTAGTATTTTTGTGTCAATTTGAGTTTCATTGGTATCAATTCTCATCTGTTTTAATTTTATAGCTTTTGATATTACACTTTAAGCATCTTAGATGAGTAAACAGTTTAGTAGGATTAGTATTTTAGGATCTCTCATTGAAGATCATTAGAGGTTAATTTTTTTAGCTTATTTTAGGTTTAAATGTTATTGAGTCTAGCTTATTTTGATAAGTTCTTAATCTGTTGTTAGTTTGTTATAAGTCATTTTATAGTCTTAGAAAAGGTTCATTTAGCTCTAAAAGTCATAAGAGAATGCAGTTTGATTGAGCCTAGGTTTTTAGCTTATTAAGTGTTTGATTTAGCTTAATTTTAGTTTGTATGTGCTTAATAAGTCATGGTCTTCATCTGTTTTTCATTTTTAGCTTTTCATTTTGCTTATTGAGTCTAGGATTTACGCTATAAATCTGTCTTCAAAAGTGTCTAAAAGCCAAAAACAAGTATAAACTGCCAATTTCAATTGCCTTTTTATAGCTTATTTTCTGGTCTAATTTTCTTATTTCTAGTTTTTATGAGCACTTTGGATATCAATCTCAATCTGTTTTGAGATTTCAACTTATTTCAAGAGCTTAATTGTTCTCAATCGTATTTTTAAGTTGGTCATATGCCATAGAATCTGTGTTTGAAACTTTTGTCCTTAAGTGCTTTTTCTACTTTCTAACTTATTGTATTTGCTTATCTTTAATCTTTAGTGCTTATTAGGATTAGGTTATGATATTTTTCCAGCTTATTTGTTTTCTAAATGCTTATTGAGACTTAAAAAGCCAAACAGTTTTGGCTAGTTTCCAAGCTTTAAAGAGCAAAACTGTCATTTTGATTGAACTTTTCTAGCTTATTTTCAAGTTTTAGAAAAAGTTTTTTTTATTAAATTAGCTTATTTTTACTTATGTTTTAGCTTTTTCAAAAAGAAAATTAAAAAAAATGTTTTATCAAAAAGGGTGGCCACAGGTTTCGAACCTGTGACCTCCCCTTCACACACCCAACACTTTAGCACACACTCCCTCTACCATCTGCCCTTGGGTCTTTTTCGTTTAATAACTTGCACAATTTAATTGTTATTCTTTTTTAGCAGTTTTGCTTATTAGGCTTATATTGCTTATTTGCAGCTTATTCCGTTTAGCTTATTTCCAGTTTTTATTTTTCTTACATTAGTAATAGATTAAAGTATCTTCTGTAATTTTTCTAGATTTTTATAAATTAGTTTTCTATTTTTAATGTTTTTTCTAGATTAAAAGTGTTTATAATTGTTTAAAAATATAAAAAAGTTTCAAAAAAATATATTTTCTGTTCTGAAAATTATTTTAGTACATTTAAGTTTAAAATTTAGCATTTTGCATTTTTAGGATTTAAATTTGTGTTATTTGCTTAATTAGTCGCGTTTAATTTAGCGTAGAATTTAATAGCTTTAAATGTTTAATTCCCGTTATTTCTAGTTTAGCGTGCCTTTTATTTAGTTTCTCTTGCATTTTTAGGATTAGAAATCAAAAACAAAAATATTCGATATTCAAGCATCAAACAAAACACTTTTGTGAATTTCAAATTCACCTCTTGTCGGGATACGACATCCGGGAGATAAAATATTGTTTGTCCTCAAGCAATTTTCTTATCAAACGGGATACTCTCTATACTATAATTAATTTGAGATATTTAGGATATATATTTTATTATATATAGACTATTTGGATCGAATCAAATTTTTGGCGCCGCTGCCGGGGAGAGGTGTACGATTTTCGCGAAGTATTTGAAGTTAGTGCCTTGAAGATCCTTCCCCGTGAAGTTATTGTTTATAATTTTCTATTTTCTTTTATAAAAACCATAAAAATACAAAAATATTTTGTTTTCAATTTATTTTATAAAATACCAAAAAAAATTAAAAAATATAAAAAACAACCGTTGTGTCACTTGTGAAAACGGCTCACCTTTAGATTTACAAACTATAAGAGAGGTTTAAGGAGGGTCGATCCAACGAACTTCGACCCGAAAGGAGAAGGTTTTTAAAACGCTTCGTGCTTACCCGCTCCTCCGCTTCTTTGTGCGTTTTTCTAGAGAGCTACCGTACACTTGTTCGATTATCGGTTACAAAAAATATTTTCGTTCTATCTTATTTTATCTTATCTTGTTTTTAGTGCATGAGCACTCGCTCTAATTCTTCTAATCTATTTTCTCCGCTTCGAGACCCCGAGAGTCTTATTCGACGAAGGAATTTAGGTGAACCGTCATCTCTTTTCGACTTCGAAGAAGTTATGAGCATTCCTCATAATAACATGGGACCGCCTCATGCGGGACCCCCTTCTCTTAATAACAATAGTCCACCTCCGGTGGTGAGACATAACGGGCAAGCTCCCCGATAGATAGAGGAGTTGTGCCAACCATCTATAGATAGACGGGGTGGACCAATTGCCCCGATTCCAATTCAAGCAACAGATTTTGGACTTCGTCATCACATGATACAGCAAGTTCAAAATACTTTCCAATTTCACGGATTACCGGGCGACGATGCCAATAGACATATTGATAAATTTTTGGAAATTACTCAGCATATGAAATAAAATGGGGTCTCCGATGACGCCATTCGCTTATCTCTTTTCCTATATTCCTTGATGCATCATGCTATTGCATGGTATGATCGCCTTCTAAGGAATTCAATCCACTCTTTCGATGATATGATGAGGAAATTTCTCTCGAAATATTTTCCTCCTTCGATGGTGACTAAATTAAGGAACAAGATCATGAAATTTGAGCAAAAACCGCAAGAATCATTATTCGAGGCATGGGAGCGTTATAAATTTTCCATTGATCGGTGTCCTAACCATAACATGCTTTCAGTTACACAAATTGATACGTTTTATAATGGTTTGACGTTAAGTCATCGAGACACCATCAATGCTGCAGCGGGAGGAACTTTTATGCAAAAGACACCGGAAGAATGTTATGAATTAATCGAGAACATGACCGCTCACCACAACCATTGGGACACTTCAGCAACTCGAGACGAGACGTCTAGAAATATCTCTTCTACTACTACTACCGAGAGTCCGAAAGTTGTTCGACAATTGGAAATGATGAATAAGAATTTTGTAGAGATGATGAGACAAATACAAACGATCAAATCTGTTGATACGAAATGCGAGACTTGTGGTGGTCCCCATTCCTTACCGAGTGCCGAGCCGCCGATGGCTACACTTAAGAGGCCGCTTATGCTATTATGGGTAACCACAATTTGGGGGTAATGCCTACCAACCACAAGGTGACCGTAATTTGCTTAGCTATCGCTCTAATAATTACCTCGGACCACCCGGTTTCAATCAACCGAATGTACAGCAAAACTTCAATCAAGGAAACAACAATCATCAAGCTCTGAATTTTCAAGCCCCGAATTATCAAGCTCAAGTTGGACCTTCGAATGAGTTAACGAACTACATAAAGAGTAATGAAGCTACTTTGAGAGCAATGCAAACTCACATGACTAACATGAAGACGAAATTGCGAAATGAGTTCAAATCTACGATTGATGCAAGAACCAATAAGATAGAAAATCAAAACAATCAAATAATGAACATATTAACTAATATGCAAAATCAAAATTCCTTGGGTTCAGGATCACTTCCTAGTAATATCGTTGCTAACCCGAGAGGTGATGTAAAAGCTATTACCACCCGAAGTGGTGTTGCTTTTGATGGACCTTCAATTCCACCGACTCTTTCTCCTCTCCCGAAGGAAGTGGAACGTGAAACCTAGGCGACAAAGGACAAAGTGCAAAATACAAATTTAGGAAGTATCACACACGTCCAACCTCCGGTTGTCCAAGACCCGATTTCGGAGCCCGAAGTTATTCCGAAGCCTAAACCTAAACCGTAAGTACCTTATCCTTCAAGGCTTAACGACCAAAAGCTACATGAAAAAGCTAATAATCAAATGTTGAAGTTTCTTCAAATCTTTCAAAGATTACACTTTGATATTAGCTTAACAGATGCTCTTCTTCATATGTCGAAGTTTGCTTCTACGTTTAAGAGTCTTCTAAGTAACAAGGAAAAGTTGTTCTAATTAGCAAATACTCCGTTAAATGAAAATTGTTCGGCGGTGCTCCTAAAGAAATTTCCCGAAAAACTTGGAGACCCCGGCAAGTTTTTAATCCTGTGTGATTTTCCAGAGCTAGATGAATGCTTAGCCTTGGCCGATCTTGATGCTAGCATTAATCTAATGCCTCTTTCCGTATGGAAGCAGCTTTCGCTCCCGGAACTCACTTTGACCCGCATGACACTAGAACTCGCAGATCGATCGACCGTTCACCCGAAAGGTGTCGCCGAAGATGTTTTTGTAAAAGTAGGAAAGTTTTATTTTCCGGCCGAATTTGTTGTGGTTGATTACGATGTTGATCCTCGGGTTCCCCTCATCCTCGGGAGACCTTTCTTAAGGACGGCAAGAGCTTTAATCGATGTTTATGGTGAAGAATTAACTCTAGGAGTCGATGATGAGGCCATTATGTTTAAAGTCGGGTAAACTTCAAGATACTCCCGTAGTGACAAAATGATGACGTTGTTTGTGAGGAGTATGCTCAAGAAGTGCTCGGATTTTCGAATAGCTCGACAAGTGGCAATCCCACTCCTTCAGATCCTATCATCGCTTCTTCTTCCCCCTCGTTCACTCCTTTTAAAGGAGGAGATTTCATTTTGGAAGAGATTGAGACTTTTTTACGTACCCCGGAAGAGCTTTCTAATTTAGATGATGATTATTACGACACGGAGGGAGACATTCTTTACCTTGAAAAATTGTTAAATGAAGACCCGTCTCCGACTCTCCCTCCGATGAAGAATGATGACCTTAAGCAAGTTGATGTTACTATGACGAAGCCTTCAATCGAAGAACCACCAGAACTCGAGCTTAAGGATTTACCTTCTCATTTAGAATATGCATTTTTAGAAGGAACCGATAAATTACCCGTCATAATTTCTAAAGAATTAAAAGAAGAAGAAAAAGCCGCCCTTTTAAAGGTTCTTAAGTCACACAAACGGGCCATCGCATGGAAGATTTCCGACATTAAGGGTATCGACCCTAGTTTTTGTACTCACAAGATCTTAATGGAAGACGACTTCAAACCGGCGGTTCAACATCAAAGAAGAGTAAATCTGAAAATTCATGAGGTTATCAAAAAGGAAGTTATCAAACTCCTTGATGCCGGGTTAATTTACCCTATCTTCGATAGTCTGTGGGTGAGTCCCGTTCATTGTGTGCCTAAGAAGGGTGGCATGACCGTCGTTGAAAACGAAGAAAATGAGTTAATACCCACTAGGTTAGTTACGGGATGGCGAGTTTGTATTGATTATCGAAAGCTTAATGATGCCACTCGTAAAGACCATTTCCCGTTGCCTTTTATGGATCAAATGCTAGAACGTTTAGCGAGAAATGAATACTATTGCTTTTTGGATGGATTTTCTGGATATTTTCAAATTCTAATTGACCCGCAAGACCAAGAAAAGACTACTTTCACTTGCCCTTATGGGACGTTTGCCTACCGACGTATGCCTTTTGGTTTATGTAATGCTCCAGGAACGTTCCAAAGGTGCATGATGGCCATTTTCCACGATATGATCGAGGAAACAATGGAGGTCTTTATGGACGATTTCTCGGTCTTCGGGGATTCTTTCTCTTCTTGCCTCTCCCATTTAGATAAAATGCTAAAACGGTGTGAAGATACCAACTTAGTTCTAAATTGGGAGAAATGCCATTTCATGGTTAAAGAGGGCATAGTCCTCGGCCATAAGATTTCAAAGTCTGGGATTGAGGTCGACTGAGCTAAAGTTGATGTTATAGCTAAACTCCCTCATCCGACTTCCGTTAAAGGTGTTCGAAGTTTTTTAGGTCACGCCGGGTTCTATCGTCGATTTATTCAATATTTTTCTAAAATCGCCCGGCCGATGACCCATATTTTAGAAAAAGAAACCCCGTTTGATTTCTCAAAATAATGTATTGAAGCGTTTAATATACTTAAAAAGAAGTTAACCGAAGCTCCAATTTTAGTTGCCCCCGATTGGGACCTACCATTTGAAATTATGTGCGACGCTAGTGATTATGCAGTAGGCGCAGTCTTGGGGAAATGTAAGACCAAGCATTTTCAGCCTATACACTATGCAAGTAAGACCATGACGGATGCTCAAGCACATTACACTACAACAGAAAAAGAGTTATTAGTCGTGGTGTATGCTTTCGAGAAATTCCGGCCTTACTTAGTCTTACCAAAGACCATAGTGTATACAGACCACTCGACTCTTAAGTATCTTCTTGCTAAACAAGATGCAAAGCCGAGATTGCTCCGGTGGATTCTCCTACTCCAAGAATTTGATGTCATTATTCGTGATAAAAAAGGAGCGGAGAATCTCGCGGTCGACCATTTGTCTAGATTAGAGAACCCTCATGAAGGTCTCGAGAAAAAGGAAATTAATGAAACTTTTCCTCTCGAGACCCTTGGAATAATATCTTCTCATAATGATTCAAGTACCCCATGGATTACGTACATTGCAAATTACCATGCGAGGAATTTTGTAGTAAAAGGGATGTCGTCCCAACAAAGGAATTTTTTTTTTCAAAGATGTTAAACACTATTTTTGGGACGACCCCTATTTGTTCAAGATTTGTGCGGATCAAGTGATCCGGCAGTGTGTTTACGGCCAATAAGCTGTTGATATCCTCACAAGTTGCCATAATGGTCCCACTAGAGGACATCATGGTGCCAACTACACCACCAAGAAAGTTTTTGACTCAGGATTCTTTTGGCCTACCATTTACCGTGATGGCCATAACTTGGTCACACACTGTGACGCTTGTCAACGTCAGGGAAAAATCTCGCAAACGTGATGAAATGCCTCAAAATGTTATTTAAGTTTGTGAGATCTTTGACGTATGGGGTATCGATTTCATGGGCCCGTTCTCGTCTTCTTGAGGGAACAAGTACATTCTCATGGCCGTCGATTACTTGTCAAAATGGGTTGAAGCAAAAGCGCTCCCCACTAACGATGCTCGAGTTGTTGTTAAATTCTTGAAATATCTTTTTGCCCAATTTGGAACTCCTCATGCTATAATTAGTGATCGCGGTACCCATTTTTGTAATGATCAATTTGCTAAAGTTATGCTTAAATACGGAGTTACTCATCGTCTCTCCACCGCGTATCACCCACAAACAAGTAGGCAAGTTGAGGTTTCAAATTGTGGTTTGAAACATATTTTAGAAAGGACCGTAGGTGAAAACCGTGCTTCCTGGTCCGATAAGTTAGATGATGCATTATGGGCCTTCCGTACCACTTTCAAAACACTCATTGGGTGTACTCCTTACAAGCTCGTGTACGAAAAGGCTTGCCATCTTCCTATCGAACTTGAACACAAGGCCTATTGGGTCTTGAAACATTGTAATTTTGACCTTAAGACCGCGGGTGATCACCATAAAGTTCAAATGAACTTCAGGATCAGGCTTATGAGAACTCTTTAATCTACAAAGAGAAAACGAAGAAGATTCATGACTCCAAGATTAAAAACCGCGTCTTCAACGTTGGTGATCGAGTTCTTCTCTTCAATTCTCGATTAAAGATTTGCTCGGGAAAGCTCAAAACCCGTTGGACCGGACCGTTCACCGTTACTCAAGTTTTCCCTTATGAAACTATTGAGTTATCTCAAACTAATGGACCAAATTTCAAGGTGAATGGTCATAGACTTAAGAATTATTTTGGAGGGTACATACCACCGATGGTTGTCCCGGATCTCCAAACTTTCCCTATGGACCACTAAATTCGGGGTCGAGTCAGGCTCGTGACTCGGTTATCAAAAACAAGCGCTTCGCGGGTGGCAACCCATGCTTATCCTTTATAGTAGTATATTAGTATAATAGTTATTAATAAGTGTGATGTGAGGGGGCTCGCCTCTTCTTTTCTCGTGTTTCGTGTTTTGTGTTTTGTGTCCAGGATTTCCCGGATTATGAAGACTGTCGTGCTCGTAGTTTTGTCCATCGTCCACTCGATCTTCAATCCTTCACATGCTTATATATGGGAATCCGATATCCTAGATCTTATTGATTT
>BQNB010085812.1:2694-20030 GCA_026074375.1 Tanacetum coccineum
TAGAAAACGAAATTCTTGACACAGATGAAGCTTTAGAAAACGAATTGAAAATCAAGGTGAGATTGAGGACGCTTCGGAAAAAATGAACTACTAAAAGTTGACAAAAATTAAATAGCCAGTAACTTTCAAATCCTTTTTTAATTTAACGAGTATGTATACCCGCGCTTCGCTGCGAAAGTGGGCGTCGTTTTTTTTGGTGTCGTGGTTGATGTCGAAAGGGGTCGGCTGAAATGGGTCTCGTGTTCTTTTTATAGATGTGTAACAATTATCAAATGCATAAAGATATGAAAAGTTAAAACAATATCTTGCAACTCCACATAACTCGAATTAAAAGTCGTAAGTAGTAATCAAGAATAATGTACTCACAATTGATGCATAAGACATTTTTTTAGCATCTTGTTGCCATGTTACATTTTTTTTCCATGCTAACAGTTTTTTTTCTTGTTCATTTTAGCAGGTTAAGAGATATTTCCTTAGGATAAACCTGCAGATGAATGCAAAATCGCTGACGATAAAGTATTTCTTCACATCATTCCCTTCGTGGACTAAGAGCAAACCGGGCTTCAGCTCTACAATCGTGGGTACGTGTTCGGGTAGCATACCATCTGTCCTGATGTTGTTGGTCATGTCACTATAACACCCTGTAACATTACAAAAATCAATCTCTAACGTTACGTAAATTCTCTAACTGATTAAGGTACTTGACCCTTATAGTTATCCAATAAATCAGACTATAAATAGAGTCAAGTGGGTTCGGACGGGTCAATTTGGGTTATGTTATTGACCGTTGTAACAGGCAAAATCAAATCCATCTACAGAAGATGCAAGCACGCAACAAAGCATGCATTAAAATAAGGAACTAAGGGGGTGTTTGGATGAGCTTATTTTGTAGGCCTGTAGGCTTAATTGTATATAAAATTTTGTTATAAATGCAGCTTATTTAAAAAAAGTTTATTGTGATAATTTTGTAACAAAGAAATAGTGAACACTTCTTCCTTAGTTAGATATATATATATATATCTATAAATACTATCATTATATGAAGTCGACTTATAGCTAATAACTTTCATATGATTCCTATATGCTTTATTGGATTATAAGTGATGATGCCTTTTCATGACCATAAAACCACTTAATTAGTTTACATGTGTTAACAACCTATAGAAATGGACCATGTATGTAACCATAACTTTTGGTAGGCAAATATCTTTTGAAATGGCAGGAAGGGTATTCATTAATAAGTATTTCAATGTTGCGTGTGTAAACTATTGCAGGGAAGGTCAATGTGGGTGAATCCATACATTGTCTCTTAGTGGGTATGATAGTTTTGTGATATACTTTTAACACTTAATCATGCATCGCCAGAAAGTTTGATGCTATTTCTGATCGAATCAGAATTCTGAAAGATACTACACATAATAGAGATTGATCAATTCTTAAGATAAGTCAGCCTGTATTATTTGCCCATATGAGCTATTTAGTAATTACATGCTCAATGTTACTTAACTTTTGAGTTTATTTTTTTACCAAATTAACCCGGTGTTGATCCCACGCCTTGATCGATTCTTTATGATATAAAGAGTTTGTTACCTTGAAAGAATCCAAAATAACAAAGATTGAGACTTTGTTTGTATACCAAAGTGTATGCGGAATCTACACTTTGATACTCTAGAGAAATTTATGACTGAAACAGTAATGATCACACACAAACAATAAACACAAAACTCACTGCTTCAATATTATAAATAATACGAGTACTCTTCAAGTACTGGGGTTACAAAACCTTGAAGCAATTACAGATTCTCTCTAAGTGTATCTCTAAAAGTTCTACCTATCACTACTCTAGGGATCTCCTTTTATAGAAATATAAGGAGCCCTTTACAAATATATCTGCCTATCTATTAGGAACAGTTACAATTCAAAACTAAATATCCCGAAATGCTCTCCATCCATTCTTATCTTTAGTTCATCAGCTTTGACCATTTAGCAGTACAAACTTCTTCAACTAGCAGTGTTAAGTTTCCTTGGCAGTACTAACTTTGTGCTGGCAGTACTAACTCCTTTAGTACTGTTCCTTGGCAGTACTAACTTTGAGCTGGCAGTACTAACTCCTTTAGTACTGTTGGCAGTATTAAGTCATAAGAAGATTTATTCCTAATAATCCTCCCCTAAACTTGTGATTGTCCTTCAAATCAACAAGTTTCTTCAGAATAAAATCTTCTAGACTTATTCTTCTTCTGATGATTCTTTCAAACAATTTTGTCATTTCTGCACTTGAGCTCTTATGAATCTAAGGAGTTTAAAAGCCTAGGAACTTTCATGATCTACCTCCAATTTTCTACTTAACATCTTTGACAACATCTCTTGGCTCAAGGGATACTTCTTTTCTGTCAACATATGGATTGCCAATCCATTGTCCATCAACAAAATATGAATACCACAAAAATCACATAATCTCCAGCTTAGAAGATTATACTCATGTTGATCTCTCCAAATCTCATCATCTTCATCATCATGCTTAAAACAAAGTATGGAGATCTCCCCAAAGCATTAGTGGGAAGGGAAAACAAAACCTTCTGGTGCTGAAGTACTGTATCTCTCCTTAACTAATCTGAATAATTCTTCTACATCCATTCTGTCAAAATCTTCAAGCATTTCACTCAGTAACCTTATAATTCTTTGAACTTCCATCACCTCTGAAAACTTGATAGTACAAGAAAAGTCTCTGGTCCAACAACAGGTCTTCCAATCAACAATAGGAACTTGTTGAAAAATGATTCAACCTCTATGGGAGCTTCTTCTCTTGGTACTATATCCAGAAATCTCTTGAGTTCATCTTTCTCAGTATCTTCTTCTAGCTTTTGTCTCTTCCTTGTTGTTTTTCTAGGAATAGCTCTTCCACCATTGCGCTGGTCTTTGACAACTTCTTCCCTTTCCTCTTGTGTAACAGCCTCTTCTTCCATAATCTTTTCAGTAGACCTTTCTTTTTCAGGAGACTTTTGCTTTTTACTTGCTTTCTCTGCATCCATAGGCACAATATTTTGATTAAAATCCCAAAGTTTTTCAAAAATTGGCCTTATGTCATTGTAAGACATCCCCTTAAAATCAGTGATCTTAAAATTTCCTTGGTTCTTCAAATATTTGATCATGTTCCTTCTAGCTTGGGCAATTGACTTAGGCTTCATCTTAAGAGAATGATATCTAATGACTGAAGGATCATTCCAGTCAATCTTCTTTGTAGACTTAGCTGCATCCATAGCTCTTTTCCTTTCTTCTTCATCCCACTGTCTAGCAATCTCTGCATCTCTAGCAATTTGAGCTCTTTGTTCCTCATGCATCTGTTCTTCAAGTCTAATTGCTTCAGCATAACTTAACTGTTCTTGTTCAAGATCCTTCTTAGACTTCTTCTTAGGCTCTTCTTCAATCAAGATGGCTTTTCCTTTGTCTTTTCTTGATCTTTTCTCAGCACTTCTTCTTGAGTATGTAACAGTTCCTCCAGCAGTACTAAGGTATGTCCTCAGCAGTACCAACGGTTGCACTTCTTCACTAACAAGACCTTTCTTCAAACCAGCAGTACTAACCTCATCACTTACTTTCTCACTTCCTTCTTGAATGACTTCTGTTGGAGTCACTTCTTGAACAAATATTTCAGTGTCAGTGCTTGCTTTTTCATGAACTCCTTCATCATCTTGAACCCCTTCATTAGAAAACTTCCTCCCCTGTTTGGAAGAATCATCTTCACCAACTTCAGTATCTGAAAGAACAAACCTAGAATGTCTCCTTGATTTCCTAACCTTTATCTGAGCCTCTAGTTTCTTGACCCTTAGAATAAGCTTAGTATAAGCAGAACTGTAAGTTTTCTTTATCTTTGTCAAATCAGCCTCTAGAACTCCAATCCTGTCAGAAAGTGTTGTAACCAAATTCATCAATTCTTATAGTTTCAAACTACCCTCATCACTTCCATATGAGTGAACAGCATAGAGAGGTGAGTCATGGGGTGTAGAAGGAGGTAGCTTACCAGGTTGGGGTTGGTGAATATGTGTATGTGAGGGTTGAATAGGGGGGGATGGTTGAGGGGAATGGTAGATTAGGTGATGGTTGAGTTGGGTAGGTTCAGGGAAGATTATGCTGTGGAATGTAAAGCTAGGGTGTAGGAACAACTAACAGATTTTGGAAATAAGGAACCTCCTGTCTTGAAAACCCTATGTGCTCCTCATTCATATTGCTAAAAAACCTTCATAGGATTAGCAATAGGGAACAGAATAAACTCTTGTGTGGTTGTTGAAGCTAAGTGTCACTGCATGTCTAGGCATAGTTGTACAAACCTAGGGTATATCAAAAACTTATGGGAATAGATATGTGATCCGCACAACTATACCTTAAAAAACAATATATAAAAAGTATAAAATATATAGTAAGAATGGTCTATAAGCAGAGTCAATGATACCGAGAAGTAGTATAGAGCTTTCCCGGGTCGTAAATCCCCAACGAGCTGGAAAGGTAAATCGATACGAAGAATGGAGACTGAATTTTGAGAAACAAATGATTTTGATTTTTTAACTAGAATAAACTAAAATTAATTAAAGAAAACTAAAATTATTCTACGGGAACAACAGTGGAAAATGGGAATCTTAAATAAACTAACGGGGAACAAAAATAGTATACGAAATACAATCTAATTAGGATCAGTTAACTTTGTGATGCTAAATATATTGTTTAGTTTGATGATAAGCAAGGAACAATCTTTAATGCTAACAAAGAAATTTTGTTGATAGCCCCAAGAAGAAATGATGTTTATGTCCTTAACATGTCATCACTAACTCTAAATGGAGCTTGCTTCTTTGCCAAAGCCTTAGAAAGTGTAAATTGGCTATGGCACAAAAGGCTATCACATCTTAATTTCAAGAACATTAATAAACTTGCTAAACAAAACAAAGTTTGTGGCCTTCCTTCACTTGTTTATTCAAAGGATAAACCATGATCAGCATGTGAAAAAGTAAATCATAAGAGAGCTTCATTCAAAACTAAATAAAACTTCTCAATTAAAAAAAGCATACATCTTCTTCATATAGACCTTTTTTGACCAGTCAGTCCAATGTCTATAAACCATGAGAAATATACCCTAATCATTGTTGATGAGTACTCAAGTTACACATGGGTTCACTTTCTCAGGAAGAAGAGTCAGGCAGCTAAAATGATAATGTCTTTTATAAGGATGGTTGAAAACCAAAATGATGTAAAGTCAAACAAATTAGAACTGATATTGGGACTAAGCTTAGAAATTATGAGCTTGAGAGTTTTTGTGATGAGAAAGGAGTTTCTCAGAACTTCTCTTCTCCCTATACACTTGAACAAAATAGTATAGCTGAAAGGAAGAATAAAACTCTCATTGAGGCTGCTAGAATAATGATGAATAGCTCAGTACTCTCTAAGTACTTCTGGACTGAAGCAGTCAGAATAGCCTGTTACACTCAGAACAGATCAATCATTGTCAAAAGACATGATAAGACTCCCTATCCTAGATTTGTCTCGTGTGCCCTTGAAGTGTTACTCGGATCCGAATCTGCTCAGGACCAAAAATTTAGGAGTCTTCCTAATGCCATGAGTTAATGAAATTTTACAAAAGACCCATCCAAATTCACTCCTATTGAATCGAGATCCTTAATGATTGATGTAAACAATCTTGAATCTTTAGTGACTCCACTTCCTTGCTTTGTAAAGTAGGGGAAAAAGAAGTCTCATTCTGTGTCTTAACCCAAACCAAAGTGTAGGTCTTTAGATCATTCGATTAACACAAGAACACACAAGATTAGACTTTAAATTGACTTGTATTAAAGAAAAACAAAGAACAATGGTGTGGCAACAAAACACACAAAAATGAGACTCTAAATATCTAAGTTGCTCTCCTAAAAATGAAGAAAAAAAGGCTTTATATAGCCTCTCTAGGGCCTTGGCCTTTGGGCTATGATGGGCTTTTTCATTAATGGCCCATTTACATAATATTACATGCTTAAACGTGCTAGACTTTTGTCTTGTATCTTCGAGTGACCGAAGCTTCTTTGTTCGGGTCCATTTATGTGATCCTAGCAAGACTTTTGCATCTTACTTGCTTTCTCTGTATCCATAGGCATAAATTTTTGATTAAAATCCCAAAGCTTTTCAAAAATAGGCCTTACTTCATTGTAAGACATCCCCTTGAAGTCAGTGATCTTAAAATTTCCTTCCTTTGGGGTTCTTCAAATACTTGATCCATGTTTTTCCTTCTTTGCTTGGGCAATTGGGTTGGACTTAGGGGGCTTTCATAATTTTTGAGAGGAAATGATTATCTAAGGGGGGGGGACTTGAAAGGGATCATTCCCAGTCAATCTTCTTTGTGCCTTCAGCTTCAATCCATAAGGCTCTTTTTTCCTTTTCCTTTCTTCATCCCCTCTGGTCTAAGGGGCCAAATCTCTGCATCTCTAGCAATTAAAAGCCCCATTTTGTTCTCATGCATCTGTTTTCTTCAACAGCCTTATTGCTTTCAAGTAATAAAATACTTTAAATTTTTTTCTGTTTTCAATAGTCCCTTCTATTGGGGACTTCTTCTTTAGGCCTCTTTCTTCAATTCAAAAAGATCGGCCTTTTTCTTTTGTTCTTTTTTCTTTGATTCTTTTTTCAGGCACTTTCTTCTTGGGAGTATGTTACGGTTCCTCCAAGCTGTTTTTTTTTATTAAAATGTGGAGTTTCGCTCCCTCAGTAGTACTATAAAAAAAACTGTTGGGGGTGAACTTCTTTCTCTAGCAGGTATCTTTCTTCAAAAAAGCTAGCTAGTACCTAAAAACTCATCACTTGCCTTTTCCCCAACTTCCTTTCTTGAATCTTCGGAATGGAGTTTCTCTGGTTGGAGTCAATTTCTTGAACCAAAAAATTCTCAGTTTGTCAATTGCTTTTGCTTTTTTTCCATGAAAAACTCCTTTCAATCTCGCCTGTGGAGACAACTAATCCTTCCATTAGGTGTGTTGTGTGTAATTTTTTCTCGTCCCCTAAATTTGGGAAGAATCATCTTCCACCTATCTCAGTATTTCTGAAAAATAAACAAAACCTCAAGAATAAGTCTCCTTGCTTTCTTACTATCTACACTGATAAAACTGAAGCACTCCCAGTTCTTGACTCTCCTTTAGTAATGGAGAATTTCCTTAGTATAGGCAGTGCACGTGTAATGAAGTTTTTCCCTTTTGTCTCTTTTATCAAATAGCCTCTAGAACTCATCAGACCCATACCGTCAGAAAGATGGCAATCTCTGCATCTCTAGCAATTTGAGCCCTTTGTTCCTCATGCATCTGTTCTTCAAGTCTAATTGCTTCAGCATAACTTAACTGTTCTTGTTCAAGATCCTTCTTAGACTTCTTTTTAGGCTCTTCTTCAATCAAGATGGCTTTTCCTTTGTCTTTTCTTGATCTTTTCTCAGCACTTCTTCTTGAGTATGTAACAGTTCCTCCAGCAGTACTAAGAGTTGCCTCAGCAGTACTAACTGTAAGAACTTCTTCACTAACAGGACCTTTCTTCAAACCAGCAGTACTAACCTCATCACTTGCTTTCCCACTTGCCTCTTGGTCTTGAATGAGTTCTGTTGGAGTCACTTGTTGAACAAATATTTCAGTGTCATTGCTTGCTTTTTCATAAACTCCTTCATCATCTTGAACCCCTTCATTAGAGAACTTCCTCCCCTGTTTGGAAGAATCATCTTTACCAACTTCAGTATCAAAAAGAACAAACCTAGAATGTCTCCTTGCTTTCCCAACCTTTAACTGAGCCTCTAGTTTCTTGACCCTTAGAATAAGCGTAGTATAAGCAGAACTGTAGGTCTTCTTTGTCTTTGTCAAATCATCCTCTAGAGCTCCAATCCTGTCAGAAAGTGTGTTAATCAAATTCATCAATTCTTGTAGTTTCAAACTACCCTCATCACTTCCATGTGAGTGAACAACATAGAGAGGTGAGTCATGGGGTGTAGGAGGATGGTAGTCTGAGCTAGGTTGTATTGGTGAAGGTTGAGTAGGTGATGGTTGAGGTAATGGTTGAGGTGATGGTTGAGTAGGTGATGGTAAGATATGCTGTTGGAAGGTGAAGGTGAAGCTGAGGGTGTAGGAACAGCTAACATATTTGGAAATAAGGCAACCTCCTGTCCTAAAAAACCCTTTGTGATCCTCTTCATATTGCTAAAAACCTTCATGGTTAGTGAGGGAATTCTTAGGGCTTAAACAGTGAAGGATATTATGTATAAGAAACCTCCATTGAGGTGAAAATGCACCTTTTTGAAAGGTTAACTTATCTGAGTTAGTAGCATAGCCCATAAGCGCCAGTTGAGCAAATATCTCTGTAGTTGGAAGAGAGGTAATTCCATCTTGATCATCCAACTTGAGATGTCGCCGTAGAGAACCTTCAGTGATTGACAGTGAGTGTCCATCGATAGTAGCATGAATCTTAACGGTGCCATCATCATCAGTCACAATCTCAGCAGACCTCCAAAATTGTCTTATAAATGAGACACACACCTCTGGTTTCTTAGTAAGTGCATAACAAATATGACTTCGAGTGATGAAATCAATGATTGGATGAAACCCTGCACTACCCGTAGATTTCTCCAGACAAGCTACCATGTTATGTTTATCACAAAAATCCAAATGTGCCATGAGTAACAATGTGAAGTATTGAGTGGGATATGATCGTGTATGTATGAAAGAGGGCTGGAGAAAGTTAATTGCAAATTAATAGAGAAAACAGAGAGATATTGTTTGACCAAAATTAAGTAAATTGAAGATATTGTGAATAAAGCATATGAATATATAATTGATCCACGAAAGTCCAATTGGTCAAACCCCTATTCCATAGGTATTTGGCGGAAATATCTCAACGGCTCTATTAATTAATGAAAAAAAAATCTGTTAGGCCCAAACAGTACTAACGGACATCCAGCAGTATTAAGTTTGGCCTAGCAGTACTAAAAATGTTCCTAGCAGTATTAACTTCTCCACCCATAAGCAGTACAAACTCCATATGTTCGTAAAACTTAAAAGAATAACTTCACACAATCTCTCTTTTCTGTTTTTAGGCTCACATTTCATCTCTCAATTCTTTTGGCTCACTTTTCGCTTTGTTTATTTTTCAGACAGCTCTCTTTTTGTTTTTGAGCTCACCAATTCTCTCTTTTGTTTTAGCTCACAAATTCACACAAAGTGTAGTTTTTGGCAAACGTAGTATCCATCTCTTTCTTTAATTCCGTCCTCATATTGCTTATTTGATTTTTCATTACTCTCATATTAACATCATTTGCCTTCATGTTGTTTAAGAGATCGTTTGAAGGTCCAACTTGAGGCGGAGCTTGATAATTCTGGTTACCTTGATTGAAATTATTTCTTCGGTTTTGATTATAACCTTGACTTTGATTTCTAGCATGATAATTCGGGTCTCCTTGAGGATGATATCCTTGATTCTGATTATAGGTTGCTGCATCTGCAGAAGCATTGAAAGTGTTGCCATCGGCAGAAAGACACTCATAGTAGGGATGCGGTCCACCACAAGTCACACAACTTTCAGAAATTGCTTTAACGGTCTCTGGAGGTGAGGTCTTAACATGACGAAGCATAACATTAACGGCATCAGTAAGAGCGGCCATTTTCGATGGACATGCCGTGGTAGAAGAAGAAGTATTATCACTCTCTTTGGAAACAACCGGTTTGTTTCGTGAAGTGCGAACTTTCGACTTATTTTCAATAATTGTCAAAGCATCTCGAAGAGTTTTAGTCAAAAGATTACCACCGGCGGCGGCATTCAAGGAATCTTGATCGGCTGGGGTTAAAGCATTGTAGAAAGTATCACAAATAGCTAACAGTACTAATATTTAACAAACTTTACAAAACAAGCAAGAGATTTAGGCCTTAGGGATTTAGCATTCCAATACTTGAAACCAAGTACTGAAATCTACCAGCATCAAAACCCTTTGTAAGAAGATCTGCTACATTAAGTTGAGTATCAATTTTAGCCATTTGACTCAACATTTTATTATTACAATCTCTTATAAAGTTAAGCCTAATCTCTTAAATGTTTATGTTTTATAATGTTGAAGCAGTGGATTTCTATGAACAAATAGTACTGGTATTGTTCAATGTAAATGAAAGTGCTCATAAAATTGTACCCATAATCAAGCAATTGGTTTTGGATCCAGAGAACTTGTCCACAGCAATTTGCAGCAGCCACATATTCAGCTTCAGTTGTAGAAGTGGCAACCACAGTTTGTTTCTTGCACTGCCAAGAAATCAACCTATTTCCCAAAAATTGACAACCTCCAGTGGTTGACTTCCTATCAAGTGTAGCTCCAGCATAGTCACTATCAGTATAAGCAACTAACTCCAATGGAGAATCCTTAGAAATACAAAGACCTAGGATGGTTTGCCTTTGAGGTATCTAAAAATTCTTTTGAACACTAAAAGATGGTTAATTTTTGGTGAGAAACTTGAAACTTGCACATGCCACACTGCAAACATGATATCTGTCTAGATGCGTAATATACTTCAAATATCCAATTCAGTGATTCGATAAAGATGTTCATCAACAGTCATCAGCATCTGCCTCTTTAACCTAAAGGCCTTATCCAAATCATGGGAGTGGAGGCAGACTTCACATCTGTGTAGTTAAACTTCTTAGGATCTCATGGACATATTTATCTTGACTAATAAATATGCCTTTCTTCTTCTGTTGAACTTGCAACCCCAAAAAGAAGGTAAGTTCCCCCATGGAACTCATCTGAAACTTATCCTTCATAAGCTTCTCAAACTCTTCACAAAGCTCCTTCTTGGTAAGATCCACATATATGTCAATCTACATAAATCATGAACAAGCCAAAATGCCCTTGATGACTTTTAATGAAAAGAGTTTGATCAATCTTTCCTCTTTGAAAGCCATTGCTCAAAAGATAAGTGGCCAATGTGTCATACCAAGCTCTGGGTGCTTGATGAAGTCCATATAGTGCTTTGACAACTTTATAGACTTTATCAGGGGTCAGGGTCTTCAAACCCGATGTTGACATAATCACCCCCTCTCAATTTGACCATATAGGAAAGCACTTTTGACATTCATTTGGTAGACAATGAAACCCATATAAGAAGCATAAGCCAGAAATATTCTTATAGCCTCTATCCTAACCACTGGAGCAAATACTTCATCATAATTAATCCCTTCTTCTTGTGTATGCTTGGGCAACAATCTTGCTTTGTTCCTTACAACAATTCCCCTCGTCATCTTTCTTGTTTTTGTAGACCCACTTTGACCAATAGCCTATGCCCTTTAGCAAAAATCTACAAGAACCCATACATTTTAAGCTTGAACCCTGTGTAGTAGTTCCTCTTGCATTGCCCTCTACCCAAGCAGATCACGAAGAGCTTTAGAGACCACTTTGGTTCTTCTTGAGATTAAGAAATAGGCAAAAAGGCATGTGTAATCTGTGATCTTTTTCCTTCATAAATGGCACTAAGGAATTCCTAGTTCAGAATAATGAAGTTTCCATCCTCTTGTTTGAACAGCAGACTACACTCACAAATCACATTATCAATTTGATGATCCTTGTGAAATTCTTTTTATGAGGATGGAAAAACTGCATAAGATGGTGAAATGAATTCCCCAAACAATGCCTTGACCTCCTCTTGAGTCTTAGTTGTAGGAATTTGTCATCAAGCCTTCAGAAGTAGCATACTAACTTCAAATAAGCAGTGTAATGTTTTTTTTTTTTTTGTAGATTGAACTAAGTCCTCTACTACCAGTATTAACTTGTGGACTGGCAGTATTAACTTGTGGACTGGCAGTATTAACTTGTTGATCATCAATACCATCATCCTGAAAACTGCAATCATCATGATTCCCATCTTGATCTTGTAATTGTACATCATCCACAGATTGAAGTGTAACATCTTCAAAGTATGAAGCATCCTTCCAAATTGGCATGAAAATACAATCTTGATCTTGTTGAAAGGATATGTTGGACTCAGAACCATCTTTTATACCTGCAGAAACATTAGAAAAAGTCCCTGCAACCACTGGCACATAATTCATAGTTTAGGTTAGAGAATCAAGATCAAACAGCCACTTAGGACCATTTCCTTCTACCATAGGTTTATTCTCTAGAAACCCAACATGCAAGTTTTCCTGTACTTTCCTAGTTCTAATGTTATATACCCTAAAAGCTTTGCTACTTAAAGAATACCCAACAAAGAAACCTTCATCACTTTTGCCATCAAACTTGCCCAACTTATCTAAGGTATTAAGAATTGTAACATGACATCCAAATGTTATATACCCTAAAAGCTTTGCTACTTAAAGAATACCCAACAAAGAAACCTTCATCACTTTTGCCATCAAACTTGCCCAACTTATCTAAGGTATTAAGAATTGTAACATGACATCCAAATGGCTTCATAAATCCTATAGCTGGTTTAATACCCCTAAAGAGTTCATAAGGAGTCTTATTATGAGGCTTGACAACTAAGACCCTATTTTGTACATAGCAAGCAGTAGAAACTGCTTCTGCCCAAAATGTTGTAGGTAACTTAGAATCTGCTAACATAGTTCTAGCAGCCTCAATAAGAGTCCTATTCTTTCTTTCAGCTACACCATTTTGTTGAGGTGTCCTTGCTACACTGTATTCTCTCTTTATACCTTTTTCTCTACAGAACTCATCCATCACATGGTTTTTAAATTCAGTCCCATTGTCACTTCTGATAATTTTAACCTTCTTATCCACTAGATTTTCTATTTCCTTGATAAAGTTTTTAAGGATCTCACTAGTTTCATCCTTAGTTCTTAAAAAGAAAACCCATGAAAACCTACTAAAATCATCAGTAACTACCAAGCAGTATTTTTTATGCATTAAACTACTCACAAAAGTTGGACCAAACAGATCCATATGTAGCATAAATAATGGCTTAGTAGAGGGACTAAAAGCCTTGGTCTTACAAGAGGCTCTATGTTGCTTGCCTTTAAGACAGGCAACACAAGTTTGGTCATTCTCAAACCTTTTTAAAGGCAAATCTCTTACAAGATTATCTTTTACAAGTTTATTGATATTTTTGAAATTGACATGACCAAGCCTCCTATGCCATAACATTGATTCCTCAGATGTAGCCTTTGCAACTAGACAAGTTAAACCATCTTTGGGAACTATGTTTTTCATATCAAAACTGTACATATTGTTTTGTCTAGGAATTTTAAGTAGTACTTGACTTTCATCAGGCAACTTAAATTTGGAGACAAAACAAGACATTCAGAATCAGTGAAAAGAACATAGTTCTTTTTGTCACACATTTGTGAGACACTAAAAAGGTTAAACTTCAACTCTTTGACAAAGTATACATCTTCAAAATCAAGTTTATCTGTTTTGATAGTACCTTTACCAGTGATTCATCCTCATTTGCTCCTTCCACCAAAAGTACCAAATCCCTCCATCAAATTCTTTGAAATCTGAGAGGTGAGCAATGTTTCCAGACATGTGCCTTGAGCATCCACTATCCCCCATTCACTTTTCAATCTTTAATTGGTATGTTGCTCTGACACCGAAAAACCGTATGAATTAGTATACTTTGGGGAACCCACGCCATTATTGACTTGGATCTGCCCGTGCATCATATAATTATATTTGTAAAAGGTTAATGAATCACCATTGGGTTTGGATAGGTCTCCACACCCAACATGCTGAGGGGGCTTAACAGCATTAAAAACCCCTTGTCCTGACAGATTAACATTTGGTGCTAACAAGTATTAAAAAACCCATGTTTTATCAGAATTAATATTTTGTGAATATAGACTCTTGTAAAGCTGTATTCTTGTAAAAGGACCTTTGTGCTTGATTTTGGAAAAGAGTCCTTAGGCCTGGACACAAGAAACAAGTTGTTTTGGTGAGGGCAGTTATTATAAAACCTAACATATTAAACAAACCAGCAGTGCTAACAGGTCCTGACAGTGTAAACATCCCTTACAGACTAAAAGTTTTGTATTTTTGACAGTTTCAGGCCATTCTTCTTAAGACTGCTCAATGAACCATATGTTTATAAAGACATTAGACAATAATATGGATGTGAATTAAAATCACCACAAATAAGCATGCTTTTGTTATGAAAAACCCAAAGTTACATCCCTAATTGATCAGTTTTCCTGACCCATATCCACCTCTTTGGTTCCCCCTGAGGTCTCATGTGACCCCTATATAGCTCAGCATACTCTAATTGTTCTTCTATCTTGTTTTTGTCCATTGTTAATAGACGCTTCCTTAGTAGCAATAAGTATTTTCTTTCTCTTTGGGGTAGACTTCAGCATCTTCCTCATCATCATATACACCCCAATCTTCCAATAATTGGGGCATCAGTATTCTCGACTAGTCCCTTTTAGGTTCTTCTAACCTAACATTATTTGCATGATTAAAAAACTTTCTTTTCCATTTTGTGTCTACCCTTAAGTGTAGGCACATATGCTGGATACAATACAGACTTGGTGGTATATTTAAGAGTCATTCCAATAATCTCCTTAAAATTATTTGAATTCTTTATTACACAACAGTGGTTGGGCCTATGAACATGTATTCCTGACCAAATATAACCAATTTACCTCATGTTGTTGAAATTCTCAAGACCATGAGTAAGACAAATCTAAAGGTGATGGTCTGTTGAGAATTAAGGGATAGGTGAGGGGACCAGCATTATAACCACAAGCCCTTTTTGCTTTTGTTCAGTTACCTGACATGCTAACAAAATATCTACGTCTTTAGATATTTTTCAAATTTCAAGCTTAAATACAACTCCCTCTTTCTTCCTTAACTTTTTCAAGTTCAGTCTTAACTAATCCCATAAGATAATCCTTATGTCCTACACTTCTTTTCAATAAAGCAATCTCTTCAGAAAACAAAACTTCTGATTCTTTATATTTAACTACTTGTGCTTCTAAAATTGACAGCCCTCTTTTATAAGTAGATGCTTTAAAAGCTGTATCATCTAATTTAACTAGTAAATCATCATATTGTTTTTTAAGAGCTTCATATTTTAGTACACAAGATTTAGAGCAAGATACCTCAGAATCAGAAAAAGCCATGAGAGCCATGTTTGCTTGAATTTCATCTTCTGCCATATCACTCCAATCAAAACCACCACCATCTATAGCACACATTGCCTTTTCAGAGGCATCTTCAATCCTGACAGTCTTTGAGGAGTTCCCTTGATTCCAACTTCTATTGTCTTTGCTTCTTGGAACTCTACATTCTCTAGCAAAATGTCCCATTTTGTGACAGTTGAAACATTCTACCTTGGATTTGTCATATCCAGCAGTACTATTTCCATCGATGATTATCTTCCTTCCAGTTCTCTGATAGAACTTCCTTGCCCTCATGCTCAACAAAGCCATATTCCACTTTAGATCCATCTCTTCTAAATCATCATCATGAATTTGCTCGAGATCTTCATGAACAAGTTGAGATCCTTGTGGTTGAGAGGACAAAAAGGCATAAGCTGTGGCATCACTAAAACTAGCAGTACTAGTTTCAGCACTAGCAGTATTAACTTTGGAGTTGCCAGTACTAACTCCAGTGTTACCAGTATTAATAGAGTTAGTACTGCTAGTACTGGTAGTGGTTAGGAATGCCAAGTTTTTGTCATCATTATTAGCAGCAACAGTTCTCTTTACCTTTTGCTCAACAATTTTAAAATTGTTGTACAAATCATCCAAACCCATGGTTTCAAAATCGGGTTTGTTCATCCAAACAACTACATGAGTATCCCATTCTGAAGGTAAGCTTCTCAAAAACTTAACATTTAAATCTTCTGGAGAAGTATCAACACCAAGAATTGCCAATCTACTAACAAGCTTTTGAAGCCTGTTAAAGATAGAAGACCCAAATATACTGACTGTAGCATTGAATTTTCATAACTCTGCTAGCTTCAGTAATGCCTTTTGTGTTTTCTTTGTAGCATCATTTTTTGTTTTCCTCCAAAACGAGCTTTAAAAGGCAATAAACATAATTGGAGCATCAGCATACTGGTTAAAGGTAAGCTGATGTTCATTTTGAAGAAGGCCATCAAGGAGAAGCTTCTTGCTTTGACATTACATTCTTCTAGGCAGATCTTTTCTTCAGTAGTTGAAAGGCACACCATCTTTACAGTCATCTTCAGTGCTGTTGATGGACCAGATTCTGGTGCTGTAACAGGAATAGGCACCCATGAATTTCCATTTTCTATAACTTCCCACAATGCATAGTCTTGAATCTGAAAGTATTGCTTGATTCTGATTTCCCACATCTCATACTCTCCTAGTTTGAGAATGGGAAGCTTTGCCAACGAATTGTTCTGAGAATTTTCTAACTCCATTTTCCCTAGATCAAAGTATCTCAAAGCACAGGCTCTGATACCACTTGTTGATCCCACGCCTTGATCGGTTCTTTAGAATATAAAGAGTTTGTTACCTTGGAAGAATCCAAAATAACAAAGATTGAGACTTTGTGAATATACCAAAGTGTATGCGGAAACTACACTTTGATACTCTAGAGAAATGTATGAATGAAACAGTAACGATACTCACAAACAATAAACACTAAAATCACTGCTCCAATATTATAAATAATACGAGTACTCTCTAAGTACTGGGGTTACACAACCTTGAAGCAATTACAAATTCTCTCTAAGTGTATATCTTAAAGTTCTAACTATCACTACTCTAGGGATCTCCTTTTATAGAAATACAAGGAACCCTTTACACATATATCTGCCTATCTATTAGGAACAGTTACAATTCAAACTAAATATTCCGAAATGTTCTCCATACCTTCTTATCTTCATATCATCAGCTTTGACTATTTAGCAGTACAAACTTCTTCAACTAGCAGTATTAAGTTTCATTGGCAGTATTAACTTGTGCTGGCAGTACTAACCCTGTGCTAGCAGTACTAACCCCTTTAGTACTGTTGGCAGTATTAAGTCATATGAAGATTTATTCCCAACAATCCTCCCCTAAACTTGTGATTGTCCTTTAAATCAACAAGTTTCTTCTGAATAAAATCTTCTATACTGCTGATGATTCTTTCAAACACTTTTGTCATTTCTGAAATTGAAGTAGCAATTCTTGCATACTTTCTGGTTTATTTTGCTCTTCTTCCACAGCTTTCTTAATTTTAAGAAATCTCTCCTCAACTAGCAATAAAGCCATACTATTTTCTTTAGGAGGTATTTGGCATACTTCTTTAAAAAGGCTTGTATAGCTTCCATTAGATTTTCTCGAGCTTGCAACATTTCCGTACTCGTTTCTTGAGGAGGTTGATAAACAACGGAATACTG
>BQNB010085813.1:0-28361 GCA_026074375.1 Tanacetum coccineum
CCTTTTTGTCCTATTCAGGGGAGGTGTTTACTGGACCATTTCTAGTCGTTTTAGGTCCAAAAATTTGAAATTCAAAATGTTTATTTTGAATAAAACATTTCTTTTAAATGTAAAAAATGTTTTGTGATGTTTTTAAAAAGTTTACAACATTTTATAAAAGTTTCCTTTGATCATAAAATGCATCAAGCATTTGTTTATTCATACCTTGGAGTGATATAAGTTTGAAATGAATATTTACTACTAATTACTTGTTTACGTTTAATTTTACGTTGAACGTTTTTATATTTTGTGATTATCAAAACGTAAAGATGTGTAAAAATATTATTAATGTTTTTAGGCATTATATTTTATCAACAGATATCAAGACTCCCTCTTGATGTATGCTCCCCCTCATTTGGGGCACCAAGTGATCGATCTTACGAAAATTGTTTGCTACAAAACAAAGTTAGTGGTACAAGAGCAAGACAAATATATTTTAATCATAACATTGAATTCAAGTCACCTAAAAGAGAGTTTCATTCAACAATTAAGAAACTCATACAATAGCGAATGCAAATAATACATTCATACAACATAAGATAAAACTAGAACTAATACAAGATAATTAATCCATAAGTTACACTACATACTTCATGAGATAAAGAGAGACAATACTACATAAGTCCTAAATGATTCATGATTCATAGAGAATGACTTTTTGAGCAAAAAGGTTTAGGGTGACACATTTATGAAATTTTTTAAAGCCATTTCAAGGTGGATGTGGAAAGTGTGAGGTGATTGCGGTAGTGAGAAGATACTCAAGATGATCAAACATGATGTTCAACTCATCTATTAAGGTTAAGAAAAGAGTTCGGTTATGAAAGCAACATATGCAAGTTGACCCATGGTAGTCATGGTAGTTTTAGTAAAGAGGGTGGCCCATGATAGGTGGTTGAGGTTGTGGTAGGGATGGTGGTGATGGAATGTCATGAATGTGATCAAGAGGAGTGATTGGTGACAAAAAGAGTGTGATATCCAAAGAATGTTGACTTTGAAGTGGTTGAGGGTTTGAAGGTCTAGGAGGAACATTCGAGATGTTATCAAGCAAAGGGTTCAAAAGTTAAGGAGAAGTTGGTTCATTTGACGATGGTGGTAAAATTTGAAGTTTTGAATGAAAAAAAGAAGATGTATTCTCTTGGCTTGATGATGTTTGATTGGTGGATGGAGTTTTAGATGGTGCATTTGGAGGAGTTAGAGGTGAAGACGTTGTTGTAGGAGAAGGTGTGGTGGTGACATCTTCATCACTAGAGATGTTAACAAATAGTTGTCTAGGAGGGATTATGGTTAGTTTGATTTTCTTGGAAGGGTTAGAAGAAGAAGCTTTGGTAGAATTCATAGTAGAATGGTTTGAGGAGGATGAAGATGGTAAGAAGAATGGGAAGGAAGGCTTATTTAATTTGAAAGCATAGGATCAAAGTAGAAAAGCATGAGGATTAAGGAAATAAATTCTGAAAGTTGTTTAGCAAAATGCAGGAAGTTTAGCTGGGTCTAAGAGAGAACTACACAGAAAATCAGGTAGTCACAGTAAAATTTCTGTGACTTCTGATGGCGGTCCCATATATACATGGTGGTCCCAGATATATTAGGGGCCGCCCCATATTTATGGGGATCGTACTCTGAAGACAGGAAAATTTTCAGTTTTCTTGATTTTTTGCAGATCCTGTACAGAAAGAAATTTCCTATTTTTCCTTTTTGCAATCAACTCCACTTTATCATGAATCATCTAATGCTTAACAATTAAATTCATAAAAATAATCATTCCAAGTTCAATCAAAGAAACACATGTATGCAGATTAGCAAATAGATAAGCATGCATATCATCATATAGATATTTAAATGTATCAAGTTCCATGCAAACAAGTGTTTAGGATGATAAAATTAGGAGATCATCCAAGGCAAGTTATGTTGCCCGTACTACATACTAAGTTACCACTAAATAATATATGTTTAAGTACTAAAGCATCATGAAGTAATAAGTAATATAATTAATAATGTCACAAAGCACATTTCCATATTGCTCACTTCTTGATATTTCTCCATAAGTTTCTGAGGCCTTTCCCAATTGACCTTAATCCACCACATTGCTCATCTTGAATCTGAACTTAACGGGTGATGATTTTGATTTGACGGGTGTAAAAGGTTTCCGAGTGAGGGTCAATGTTAGGTGGGTTTTGAAAAACTTAAGGAACTTGATTTGTTAACGAATTGACATAACGAATAGGGGAAGGAGTGCTTGCACGCGAGCTCCCTTCACCATTTCCATCATCATCATCGTTAAGATGAGAGGATGATGGTTGGTCAAAGGCGGAAGAAGAGGAAGTGGAGTGACGACCTCTTCTCGTGCCACGATGCTTTCTAGTCTTTCGCTCTTATTGAGCGGCAAGAGGATTCATGACACGATCATATAAGACATAAGACTCATTGTACAAATCATGATTTTCATTCATGATGAGTTTAAACAAACGAGTCAATAACATACCATAAGGTAATAATCAACCGCTTTTGTTTAGTGATCCACTCCATTCGTTTTGCCATATCATAGCAGTTGAACGTTTCATAGTGTAAACACAATAAAGCATGTAACAAAGACACGCAGGAACATGGTCCCGATTACCCCCCATACGAAAACGTTTCCCGTATGCTTCTTCCAAATGCTTTAAGTTGGCACAATTCACAGTGAGAATTTGATAGTCAAGAACATCAATTTCTTCCTCATGACAGATGCGACGGACTTGACCTTCTCTATCAATTCGAATAGACGAAATGATGTCATCAGGAGAAGGAGGGTTGGTTTGATATGGACCATCTGTAGGGACACCATATGCCAACTCGTCGAGTGACCATTTGTCAGTAAAGACTAGTACCCTCCAGCAAGTATTCAATGAATTATAGTAATTTTAAGAGAGTAAGAAAAGAATTGATTTTGAATCACAAATTCGATGAACATTTAACCTTCATCTGAATAGTTTAATTGATATTAACTATAAAACTCAAGTATGAAATGAGGACAAATTTGGTCATTAATTTCAAGAAGACACTCAAACTCGACAAAGCTGAACAAAGACCGAACATAGTTTAGATCTGCAAAGTTGTCAAAAACCACTCGACCCTCATGAATGCAACGGCTTTCAAGGTTTCTTAGTTTTTCTTTTATAGGTGTACGATATTCATGTGATATTATTGGTATATAGGCTCTTGTATTTTTGTGATCTTCGGATGACTTACGAGGCATGATTTCCTAAAAAAATCACATTTTATTACTGTTTACTTGTAATTTGTTATGCACATTGTTTCTAGTGTGTGCCTAAATGTGACAAATGTGGAGTAACGATTAACTCGACCTAAACTTTAAAATCCTAAGAGTTAATCCAAACGCTCCTTAGTTTGATTTTGCTCATCCAAACAAGTCGAAAAATACATATTAATTAAGTATCTTGAAATTTTTTCATGAGATCATTATGCATGTGTTTGAAAACGTTTTTGAGTTTTATTAACAATGCATAACAACAATTTTATTATGTTCCTAACGTGAGTGATTTGAAAATAAAATTAGGGTTTTGGTTCGAAGTCAATTTTTGACAAACTCACAAATGTATGCAAATCCTATGTCCGCGGGAGGCATATTAGTTATACATTGTATCCTAGTAGTCTTAATTGTACAAAATTGAAAAAAAAATTAGAAATCCCCAATTTCAATTTTTAATGTTCATCATGAACCCTAGACTCAAATTGAAAAAAACTAGATGAAATGACTTACAATTGATGATGTTGATGATGTTATGAATGATTGTAGGTGTTGATTTTATCTTCAATTAGTGTTTTAATGGGTGATTTTGAGTTTTTCGGTAGTTTTAGTCGTGTTCGTCGCTTGCAGAGAAGAAGGGGTGTGTTTGGTTTTGTTTTTGGAAAAAAATTGACTAAGTGTAAAATATGGTGTCTGCTGTTGGCGGTCCCATATTTATCAGGCGGTCCCAAATATATTGGGGGGCCGCCCTCAGCGAGGCGTTTTAGACTTAGTTTTGATGAAAATTTTGCAAAGAGGAGTGACATTTTAATTTGCATTTCGCGAATTAAAAATGCTTAAGGTACTTCGGATAAAGTATTTAAGTTGTCACGACACGAAATAGAACACGGACTAGAATTGAGACAGAAGAAGGAGAAGTGAACTAATATGATTTATGGAATGTGTTCCCATCATCCAAACCAAAGACGTAGATAGTTATAATGATCACGTTTAAGGGGTTCCGTCAGCCTTGTCGGCTATGTTGTCGACGGATGGTACTTTTTCGATTGAGATATGTCCTTTCTGTACATTATGACGAAGAAAGTGGTGACGAATTTTGATGTGTTTGGTTAGAGAATGTTGCACCGGGTTTTTGCTAAGGTCAATCGCGCCTTTATTGTCGCACATGATCGGGACGTCATCGAGTTGAACGTCGTAGTCGAAGAGCTTGTTTCATCCATAGTGCTTGTTGACATGCCTTTCAGGCGCTTACGTATTCGGCTTCGGTAGTGGATATAGCAAGAGCGGTTTATTTCTTCGAGAACCAAGATGTCAAACAACATCCCACGAACGTACAAATACCGCTAGTGCTCTTTCAGTCCACATAATCTCCCGCATGATCAGAATCGGCATATACTACTGTTTCTCTACCGGTTCCCTTAGGATACCATAATCCTAAGTGTGTAGTGCCTTTAATGTATCGGAAGATACGCTTAACCGCTTCAAGGTGAGAGGTTTTAGGAGCCTCTTGGAAGCGGGTATAAAGGCAGACACTAAACATGATATCAGGCCTACTTGCCATTAGGTATAATAAACTACCTATCATGCCTCGATACTTGGTACTATCTACCGACTCACACTCTTCATCTTTTGTGAGTTTAGTATCGGAGGACATGGGGGTTTTCATTGGTTTAGAATCTTCTAGCCCAAATTTCTAAAGCATTTCTTTAATATATTTAGATTGATTAAAGAAAATGTCATCTTTCATTTGTTTTATTTGTAGTCCAAGGAAGAAGTTAAGTTCACCCATCATGCTCATCTTGAACTCCTCATGCATGATTTTGGAAAATTCATCACACATGTCTTGACAAGTCGAACAGAATATAATGTCGTCGACATATATTTGAATGATGATGAGGTTTGAACTTTTCTTCTTAGTAAAAAGAGTGTTATCTACCATTTCCATTTTATATTCATGTTTAATAAGAAAAGATTTTAATCTATCATACCAAGCTTTAGGTGCTTGTTTAAGACCATATAAAGCTTTCTTTAGTTTGTAAACATGATCCGGTTTTTCAAAGTCAATGAATCATGGAGGTTTTGCCACGTATACCTCCTCATTGATAAAACCGTTCAGGAATGCACTTTTTACATCCATTTAGAATAGCTTAAAATCTAAAGCACAAGCATAAGCTAATAGTATCCTAATTGACTCAAGCTCTAGCCAACTGGGCATATGTTTCAATCATAATCGATGCCTATTGTGGATTATAAGCTTACGCAACTAACACTAGCCCTTATTTAGAGAAACAATATCGTTCTTATTTAACTTATTTCTAAACACCCACTTAGTTCCTATGATTGTCATATTCCTAGGTTGTGGAACTAACTCCCAAATGTCGTTAGCAACGAACTGATTTAATTCTTCTTGCATTAGCCGATACCAACTTTCTCATATCTACAGGTTTCATTCACATTCTTAGGTTCTATAGTTGATATAAAACAAAAGAAGTTACTTTGGTTTTAGGCTTGTGATCTAAGGGTTCTTTGGTTAAATTTTCCTATGACATTTTCTAATAGATGGTTCCTAGATTTCTTAATATTGACTATTTCATCAATCTCTAAAGTTTCATCCTCAATGTCATTTTCTAGGTTTTTCTTTTTGGTAACCCTAATTGCTTCTTCTTCATCTAAGTCATCATCCACCAAGGTTGATGTCTTATAGGGTGGAGGAGTTTCATCGAATGTCACGTTCAGTAATTTTTTGATTTTCCTAGTGTGGTTATTTACAGGATAATGTTACGGCTTTACTATTTTGGGAGTTCTAAAAGATACCTCTCGTATGACTTTGGGGTAATAACTTTGTATGGTAGTCTTTAGATGTTGAGAAAATGAAGCACTTGCTTCCATACACTCTATGCATATATCAAGAGTAGGTTTCCTACATTCTCAAAGGTTCCATTAGGTGTTTTTCTAGGATGGCATCTAAAATAGGATTCGGTTGAGATTGAATGTTGATGTATATACGGGTTTAACCAAAACTTTTGTGGTAACGATTGCTCATTCAACATAGTCCTACTCATTTCTTGAAGTGTTCTATTTTTTCTTTCAACCACGTCATTTGATTAAGGAGTGCGTAGAGCCAAGAAGTTATGTGTAATACCATTGGCATTACAAAATTCTCCAAATTGCACCTCATTATCAAATTCCCTACCGTGGTCGGTTCTTATTGATACTATAGTACATCCTAATTGGTTTTGAATTTTCTTACTAAATATTTCGAATTGATCGAAGGATTCGGTTTTATCCTTAAGGAATCTAGTCTAAGAATACCTAGAGTAGTCATCTACTATGACTAAGGTGTATCGGTTTCCTTCGTAACTCTATACGGCGGATGGACCGAAGAGATCCATATGAAGGATTTCTAAGCATCTAGTCGTTGAGACTATATTCTTAGCCTTATGACTAGCGTGAGCTTGCTTTCCAATTTTGCAAGCATCACAGAAGTGTTGATCAAACTTAAGTTTATGTAAGTTTCTAACTAGTTCCTTAGATGCTAATAATTGAATGAGACGCATATATGCGGGACCTAATCTCCTATGCCACAACATGGAATTCTCATCAATCGTTGCTAGACAAATTTTTTTTTTGGGCTTATTTCCTAATTTCATCACATATAAGCCTTTCTTCCTAATACCTCTACCTCTGACCTTACCATCCTTAGTGATTTCACTATCATGTTCAAAGAAAGTTACTCTACACTTATGATCATCTTGTGGTGTTGTATTATGAAGTAACACCCCCAGACATATTTCCACTGCGACACATTTTTAGGGGTGTTACATTCGAAATTATACCTTTGCCAATGATGTTACCGCGAAGATTACTACCAAAAATAACATTACCTCCGTTGTATGCCTTGTAGCTTGAGAAGAGCTTTCAGTTACCCGTCATGTGTTTGGAGCATCCGCTATCCTTTATCCACTCATCGGGTTCCAAGTCGACTCCAAGGCATATCTATTTATATAAGGCAACACCTTAAACATTTGGTCCCCAATATCTCATGGGTCCAAAGTTGTTAGTGCTAAACATCCTTTGCATTTGATGCAATTGGTTGGGATATGAAAATGGATGACACATTTCCCATGGCATGTAACTTTGACGTGGGAAGTTGTTCCAAGTTATGGGAAAGCCACAAGGTTGATTTTGTCGACCAATGTTTCTTTTTGGTTGGGGAGTTTTAGGACGATAATAATTATTTATGACTTTTCTAGGTGGTGGAGTTTTTGATCTAAAATTAAGTTTCAAAAATCCAACTCCGGGTTTTGATAATGGCTTATAGAATTGTTTAACTTCATTATCACTAGCAATGGGAACTTTTACATTATTTACTATTATGTGTTTTGGTCTAGGACCCAAAATAGATTTTTGAAAAGGCACACTTTTCTCAGACCCAGGCGTAGTTGCTGGTGGCGGTCCCATATTTGCTTTGGGGGCCGCCTGCACACTAAGGGGGTCGCCCATATTTATGGGACCTCCATCAGAGGACGCATTTTTCTAATCTTTCATAAATTTTATATCTTTAGTTCCACTAGATGATGCTTTAAATGAATTAAACCCTAAACCTAACTTTTCTCCGAAGGGTTTTTGATTATTTAGCATTTCATTTAAGCAATGTGTGCTCTTTTCAAACTTGGTTAGTTTAAGAGCTTCCTCTTTAAGCTTTTCATTTTCAATTTTAAGCATATGACATTTTACAAATTCGAGATCAGCTTCCTTGTTTTTCTCGAGTGTAGACACTTTTTCTTTTAGAATACTAATTTCCTTTTCTAAGCTATTTCTAGTGGCTTTTAGTCTTTTGTTTTTAGTGATTATCTTTAAGCTTATTTTGCACAGTTTATCATATTCATTATCTAATATTAAATCATCTATTGACGAGTTTTCATCACTAAAGTAAGAGGATTCGGAACATACCTCACTTGATGCTTGAGCTACGAGACACGTTTCATTTTTGACCATCTCATGGTCTTCTTCACCGCTATCACTCCAAGAACCTCCGACAAAAGCTCTTTGGTTCTTGTCTTTCGGTGGCTTTGGACATTCTCCAATAAGATAATTCGGGTAGCCACATCTAAAGCATTTTCTATCACTTTTACCGTTTTTGTCATCTCGGTTTTTTTGGAACGTCTTTTTGTCGTTCCGAGGTTGTCTCAAGAATCTTCATCTTCTTTTGAAGAACTTCTTGAAGTCTCTTACCGCCATGGCGTACTCTTCATCTTCACTTCCGGAAGTTGAATACTCTTCATCACTAGATTCTTTCTTAGCCTTTAAAGCAAGAGATTTCTTTTCAACTTTTGCTTTGACTATATCTGAATCTTTCTTAATGATCATTTCGTGAACCTTGAGGTTCCCGATAAGTTCATCAAGAGATAGTGACGTTAAGTCTTTTGACTCTTCAATCGCCGTGACCTTTGCTCTCCAATTAGGTTTGTAGAGCCTAAGAACTTTCTTAAACACTAGTTCTTGCAATAATAAACATTCCATCAAGAGCTTTTAGACTATTTAATAGTAATTATAAATCTAGCAAAAGAACTATCTATAGATCCGTCTTTGGACATGAAGAATTGTTCATATTATTGAACCAAAGGTCGATCTTATATCTTTTGACTTGACTATTACCTCGGTGGGTGATTAGCAATGTTTTCCAAATTTTTTTGTCGTACATTAAAATTGGAAAAATGCTCTTTACATTTCTTTTCTAAGTCATCAAGCATTATAAATAACCATTTTAGCTTCGTTATTTTTGCAAGTCTCTTTTTTAAGATCAATCACTTTGCTTTTTCAAAAGGGGAGGAAATCATCATTAATTTGTTTCCAGATTTTGTTCAATAGGTTTAGAGAAAATTCATTGTTGGTAATAATAGACAAGAAGATTTACGATCTTTTGATTTAAATATGTTCTGAATCTATTTTTGAATAAATAAAACTATCACTTTCAAAAGTGGTGGTCTTTGAATAGATTGCCATTCTAGATATTTGTCAGAATCCATAGACTCTGATTCCAAGCCTTTAAAATACTCAGTTATTATTTTTTAAATCTTGTGTTAACCTTGGCTTCTGATACCAATTGTGGAAACTAGAAGGGGGGGGGGGGGTTGAATAGTTTACATGTTCGTTTTACGTTTTAAAAGTTAGCTTTCAAAATATTTAGATTCGAGTTGTATGTTTAACCAATTCACAAATATGAACTAAAAAAATTTAACAATCTAAACTAAAGCTAAATAACAATGACAATAATATGAAGAGATAAGGAAAGGAACAATCAACACCAAGAGCCAAGATTTTATAGTGGTTCGGTTAACGATAGGACAGACTTGCCCTACTCCACTCCCCGAGTATCCTTCTCGAGATTTCACTATGTCAACAATCTCCCTTTAGGCGAAGAAAATCGTTTACACGTCGCTTACGTTGTTTTATGACACTAAGCTAAATGTCGAGTCATAATCTTAGCTAGAACCAATCTACCACTTCACAATCAATACACAATCACTAGATCTACACTTAAGACGGATTTACACACAATCCGAATCACACAAATACACAAGATAATTACAATAGAGATTTGGTACTTAGAAGACAAAGAGGAGATGAGAAGAAGATATTAGGTCACTTGAAACGAGATCTAAAAATGTTAGCGATCAAGAGATTTAGAGAGAGAAAGTTATCTGAAAATTTTGTGCTAAGAGGTGTGATTTTCTGCAAGGAATGGAGCATTATTTTTAGGCAGGAAAATCTAACGGTCACTGGGGGCGGTCCCGGCGGTCCTAGATATATCTGGGGGCCGCCAGGCCTATAAGAGGGACGTCTAGTAGACTACGCTCATATTTTTGTCTTTTTGTGAGAAAGGTTATATCTTGTATGAAACCTTCCATTTCGCGGGGGGGGGGGGGGGGATTCGGGGGATTTGGGGGGGGGGGAGGGGAGGGGAGGGGGTTGGGGTGGAGGGAGGGGGATTGAAATTTTTTAATAAAACTTTTATTTTAATTAGAAAATATTTTGTATAATTTATTTTGTGAAATTCTTTTGTAAAAATATAATGGATAAGAGAAAAATATTTTCTTGATCACTAATCATGCTTAATGATTTGTTTGTTCAGACCTTAAGTGATTACTAATCTTAGAAATAGAATTTTACGATTAGTAATTTGTAAACGTTTAATTTTATCGTAAACATTTTTACATTTTGTTATTATCAAAACGTTGAGAGGTCGAAAAATATAAATAACGTTTTTAGACATTATTTATATTAACAAAGTTATATTTAATATAAATTGTGTTATATATTTGCATTGTTAAATTCATGAATAATAATAGTTATTATTCTAAATTAATCCATTGTCGGTTAACAATATGAGAATATTATTAAATTAAGACAAATCTGAGTGATTGGTGATATTTTGGATATTAAGGATGTGTCCACCAAACTCACATAATATTCATAAGATGAATATTGGATTTCCCTAACTGACAAGAATATTACTTTATGGATCGTCGTCATTAAGTAAATCTTGTAAGTGATTTTATTTACTAAATCCCTAGACTTGAGATGCAAGTAGGTCTTGCATCTGTGGATAACCCTTCTTGATGTAGTTTAAGTTATTCTGAATAAGGTAGCTAATAAAGACTATTTTCAGAAGTGATTATGAAGCATATGACTTGACACTTGTGGTCAATAAAGAATTTGTTTCTTCAATAGTTAAAGTATGATACCACTAGGCCCCTCGTAGGATTAATCAGGTGTATGTGTGGCCGCACCCAAAAACTCATGTAGATATGTCTCAATGATTTTTGGTAATCTTGATTAATTACATATACGAGAAACAGAATCGTTAAATAATGGAATGACTTAGATCCATATCCATTTTTAATACGGTATCGGAAACAAAGGGATTGTAAATTCATAAATCATTTATCTGTGACTTTATGAAACCACACTCGGATATTTCTGGGAGCATTGGCGTATTGCTAGACGCTTACCAATGTTATTATATTATTTGGTACATGTCCAAGTGGGAGCTGTTGGATTATGTCCACGCAAAATAATATATGTCCGGGAATTTTATTCGAGCCTACGGGGACGCGCGCGTTTATACGTAAAACAATTATAGTAAATATATTAAATGTAATATATTTAGTTATAAAGCTTAAACGAGCGTTAAATATGAATAAATATTTAATGGGAGTTATATTAGTCATTAATAGTTAAAAGAATGACTAATATGCAATTATGGAGAAAAGGAAAGTATGAGAATTATTTCTTTTTTCCCTTAGCCAATTTGTTTCCTCATCTTCAAGAAGAGGTGAAATTACCTAACTTGCAAGCCAAGTTATGTAGGCTATATAAGGAGGTCTAGGGATTATTATTTGTCATAACTTGAAAAACTAATCCCTAAAATTATCTCCTTCTCTTCCTATTGCTCGATTGGTCGAACCAAACCCCAAGGGTTTTGGTTTGTGCTTTTTCGACCAAAACCAACAACCCACAAGGTTTTTTTGTGTTGATTGATTCAAGAGTCGAAGGCGTTTGGTGGCTTTATCACTACTAGTACTAGCATACTTAATTATTTGCTAAGAACGTATTGTGTGTGTTGAAGTAGAGAGATCTTACTTTAGATATTGGGTGGTTTTAGCATGGTATCATTTATTATACACATGCGTATATTCAAGAACGGTGTCGTTTATTGTTAAAAGGTACACGCTTCTTGAACCCTTGTTAACTATGTTATTCTATACGTGTTAATCTTTCCGTTGCGTACTCGTGTAGATTAATGGTTAATTAGTTGTAAAAACCCAACACATACATGCCCTGAATAAAAAAGGCAAGTGGTTATAACGTGTTAACATTGCATTTTCATGAATTAGTTCTGAGATGATACGATTAGTTGTTTAAAACAGTAATAACAAGAACATACATCAACACGACCATAATTGACCTTCACTACAAGAAAAAGGAAACGGGTGACCAACTTTCGGCGAGGACATCGATGTCCTCGTCAAAGACCCGCTAAATGGAAAAAAACTCGTTTTCAAACTTTGACCGTGGCTAGGCTTTGTTGAATTTTTTACCTTAGTTTTTTGCGAGGACATTAGCTACGAGGCGTTGGCGACGACTTTTGGGCTGTGACATGTCATCGCCAAAGAGCTTTGGCGAAGACTTGTCGTCTCCAACAACCAAACAATGTCGTCGCCAGTTGGGCTGATTGTTGGTGTTAGAAAGTGACTTAAACTTTTGGATTGGTTTCGTAAATTTAGCTTTTGGATAGATATCAGTTTTTGATTTGTTTCTTAATTTGTGTTGGTTTAGAATTTGGTAGTTTTTGGGTCATTTGTTGCCTATAAATAGACGTCAGGTTTGTGTTTGTACCTTTTGAATATTTGTTTCGAACCTTTTGGAATTAGGGTTTGGTACCTTTGAATTTGTCTTTGTAATTTGGTTTGGTATTTGAATAAAGCTTCCGCTTTGTTTGCTCGAGTTTGTTTGTTTATTTTGTGCTTTTGATTTCCAATAGTTGGCGTGCTTATCCAAACAGCCATATTACTAGGTGATAAATCACCTTCCGTTACCACCAATCTAGAAAGTATTGTACTTATCTTTGAGATATCTGAAAAGTGGTTATGATTTTAGATGATTTCTCATGAGCATTGTGTCTAAACCTAAATTTAATTAATTAGATATTAGTTGTTAACCACAATTTTAATAGTTATTGCTAACAAAACCTATAAATTATACAAACAAACCTTGTTAAAATGAAAAAAGAAAACAATGTTACCGCAGCTAGTGATAATAGTTAAAGTAAGTCATTAATATGTTTTGTGTATTCCGTGGATGATACCACGATAGTCTAAGTACATATGATTAACTCAATGTACTCCGAATATGCCTATAAAGTGTTTTATGAAATGCCTCAACGAAACTTGGTTTCTTGGACTGCTCTGATTTCTGCATTTTCGCAGAGTTCAGAGCTAGTATTCGAAAGCGATTAGTACTTTTGTTCTATGTAGGTTTCTGGGGAAAGGGTTAATGAGTTTGCGTTTTAGAGTGTGATTCAAGCGTGCTCATTTTTTAAGATGGTGGATGTTGAGAGTCAAGTGCATTGTCTTGCTCTTAAGTTGGGTTAAGTTATGAGATGTTTGTGGGTAGTAACTTAGCGGATTTGTATTCGAAGTGTGAGTCATTGCTTGAGGCCTGTATGGTTTTTGAGGAGATATCGGTGAAAGATGAAGTTTCATGGAATTCGATGATTAATGGATATGTGAAGAATGGTTGTTATGAGGAATCGTTAGTTGCTTTTAGGAAGATGTTGGTTGAAGATGTGATGATTGACCATCATTTACTATGTAGTGCGCTTTGTGCGTGTGGAGGTTTTAAAGCGTATGACATTGGAAGATGTCTTCATGCCTTTGTTTTGAAGTTGGGGCTTGAGTTTAATGTTTCTATTGGCAATGCATGGATGGATATGTACTGTAAGCTAGGAGACATGGATAGTGGTTTACGTTTGCTTGCAGCGACTCTAGAGGTACGAATATTGTTTTGTATACTTCATTAATTGATGTGTATGTTGAAGCTGATCAAATCGAGCTGGGAGGCTTAAAGAAGTTGAAAACTTTATTAACAAAATGCCATTTGAGCCAAACGCGTATGCTTGGTGTTCTTTTCTTGCAGCTTGTAGAAAATATGGTGACAAAAAAAGGGGACAACTTGCAGCAGAAAGTCTTAAGAAACTCGAGCATGAAATTGTGGAGCTCATGTATTGCATGCTTTCCAGTATTATATATGCAAAAGAACAACAATGGGAGAATGTAAGAAGTGTTAGGAAGACGATGAAGGATGAAAATGTAAAGAAGCTACCTGGTTATAGTTGGGTCGATGTTGATATTAAAGTCTATGTATTTGAAGATTGGTGTCACCCACATAAGAAAGAAATCGACTTGAAGCTTGATAGTCTTGAGGATAAGATCGTTGAAGCGGGATATGTTCCTGATACTGAGTCAGTCCCACTTGATTTGGAATATGACATGAAGGTAAAGATTCTGCATAGGCATAGCGAGAGGATAGCTAGCTATAGCTTATATATGCACTTATACGTTTACCAATTCGGAAACCGATTATTGTGAAGAAAAATATAGGGCAAATGGCATAAAAGTGTACTAAACTTATATTTAATTTTAATTTAATATACTAAACTTTTTTTTCTCAATTTAATGTACCTGATGTGGTTCAAAAGCTTTAAATTTATAAGACTAAAAATATCAGATAATTATATGGAAACACACGGGTAAAAGTATAACCAACGTATGCAGTATAATCTTTTTAGGTAAGACCGGGTCGTCCACATGGATTAGAGTAGTGTTCAAATAATCAGAAAGAAAATAGACTTTAACAATTTTGAAAATAATTTTTACTTTACCAATGATAAAAAGTATGACTACTCGGATAGTTGAAAAATAACTTATAAGTGTTGGAAATGATTTGATCTTGAAGATGGGGTATTAACTTATAAAGATGATTTCTCGTCAAAAAACATTTTCACAAATCAACTTGTTAACTTAAGACTTATATTTAGTTAACCAGACCAAATGTGTCACTCAAGTAATCCAGTTACTATTATATCAAAGCTTATTTTGTTTATCAATTTACGAAAGTGGATTTCTCGGCACAGACGTTAAAGACTATAGACAAATCTTTAAACCACTAGATCATAAAGGTCTTTTGGACCTATACCGATATGATTATATAATCTAAGTTGATAAGCAAAAATAGATAAGATAAGAGATAACAGGTTTGCAACATAAGCTTAAGATTAAAGCGATCAAGATCATACCAAACACTTATTCATTATCGTAACTTCATCAACTAGTCATGAGATATTTAGCCTCTCATGGCTAAGGAGTTCATAACAAAAGCACACTTTACATAAACTTCCATTATTTCAATAACTAGGTAAGAAAACTTCTTTGTTCTTGATCGTTAGATCTTTTTCTTCAAAGGAAAAGGTGTTTCTTGGTGTTTTGGTGAAAGGAGGGAAAGTATGTGTGTGTAAAATGGGATAGAATGTGAGGAATGATTGTGAGGAGGGATGCCTTGAGGATGAAAATTCGTCCTCAATTTATAGGCAAGATTGGGTGCAAAGTGCGGCGCACTTAGGAAAAAGTGCGGCGAACTTTGGGAGTTAATGCGATAGCATTTAATGACTTTTACTGGAAGTGCGGCGCACTTACAAATAAGTGCGGCGATTTTGGGGAGTTAATGTAGGTGCATTTAATGGACTTTAATTCTTCAAACTTTGGGAAAATGTGCGGCGGTTTTGGGTTTCAGGGGAAAGTGCGGCGCACAATGTAGCAAGTGCGGCGGACTTCTTGAACTTTGGCTAGAAATCTTTTCTTTTCTTGTATTCGTCTCCCAAAGTGTATAGATTCATGAGCTTGGGTCTCTAGAGTCTTCAAGTGAACCTATAAGCAATTCAAGCTTAATTAAGTACCAAAAGTTCACGAGAAATGATAGAATAAACATAAAATAACGCCATAGAAACATGTATAATTTGGGCGTTATCAAGCTCCTCCAGTATGGTGTATTAGGGTTCTTGGGTACGGCGTATTAGGCTTCTTGGGTACGGAGTTTTGGCTGAAAGTTTGCTTTTCTTGATATTTGACCAAAGTATAATATACAACGTATATAGTGATGTGGATACGATGTATTCTTCAAAGTCGGGCAATGGTCTTTTGATTCGTCAAAGTCTTGGATACATCGTATAGGTCTAGAATAATACGGCGTATTTGTTGTCAGATCATTAGACTTTCTCGAACTCTTCGTTTATGCTCCAAAATGCATGCCTTTTAGCATAACTTCACTAAGTACTCCATAATTACTGCAATTCTCAAATACAAACGATTAAGTAACAATTCTTTGCAATAATTATACAAAATGGGTTAATAACATGGGATAAATAACGCTATAAAATAGACATTATTTGATGTCATCGGTGCCACTTTTGGGAGTGGGCAGCCATAGTCAGAATCGTTGTTAATGCTTGAGCAGGTGTCATGCCAGAAATTGGTCCTTGTAAGTCAAGTAATTGGCGGTTCGTGGTCCCAAGACCATTATAGAAGATATTTACCTTCTGATGGCCATTGATGTCATGAGTAGGGCATTTATATAGTAGGTCATTATACCGTTCCCAATCTTGGTATAAAGTCTTGTCACCATCCTACTTGAAGTTACGGATTTCTTTAAGCTGCTTGGCCGTTTTTAATGGTGGACAATACCTTTAGATAAAGACTTTTTTAAGGAGATACCAGGAATCGATGGTTCCTGGAGGAAGTCTATCCACCCATCATTTAGTAGCTCCAGTTAGAGTAATAGGGAAGATGCATAGCATGACAACATCATGTGATACTCTAGAAATGTTGAATAAGCTAACGATATCTAAAACTCGCTCCACGTGATCATGGGCATCGTCGTTCTTGTTTCCGGAAAAGGTATCCTCCCTCAATTCTCGCATGAATCGACTCTTTATCTCAAAATTCACATTGCCTCCTATTTCAGGTTTGACCACGCCCGGTGCTTGGTTCCCTCGAGTCAATATTAGATATTGCTCTATAGTGAGGTTATCGATTTCCCCCTCAGCCATTATGATTTTCAAAATGCTTAGTAATAAGAAATCAAACTAAAACTAATTTTAGCTCCCCGGTTGCGGCGCCAAAAACTTGATGCGTAAAATTATTTTAAATGATTAATTGCCAAGTTTTAAATTTATAAAACGCGTCTACTGATACACGCACTAACGGGCAGAGAACCCGGTCGTATATAGTGCAGTAGTTTGGTAAATCCGAGGTCGTCCCAAGAGCTAAGGTTTACTAGTTTTAATTTGATTATGTCACGTTTGAAAATGGTTTTAAAGTTGATTTTAATAACTACAGGAAAATAAATGCAATAAAGTAAAGTGATAGAAGAATTCAGGGAGAAAAGCGTGCTAACCTAACCATTTCATTACTAATGCTATGATTACATTTTCCTGTGCAATGTTCAATTAATAAAGTTATAGTAGGGTTCTATATATCGACAGACCCGAATTGGCATTTGAGGTCTTTCCTATACTTACTCTACGATCCTACATTCCCCTACGATCACACAAGCAAGGCATCCAAGTTTGTAGTGGTTAAACCCCAACTATCCTTAAGACCAATCTATAATCTAAACCGATTATTATCCCTCTCTGAAAGAGTTCCTGTATTTTTTTAAGTATTTAATATAGCAAAGGCGGTAATATGGTAAATTCCTACACTAAGGATAAGTGCCAATCTACCCTAGTACCCTGCTAATCCCAGGTTCAACATGGTAAGTTTAATAACAGGATTAACAAGATCTAAGCCACCCTATATACTACAAAAACACGAGGATCAATGAAAGGCTATAAGGATATCTAACAGAATCATAATTGAACAGGAAAAACCAATCATATTAATAGCAAATACATGGTTAGGCCAGCACTTAGGGTGCTTAGTCGCTCATGGTAACAGAAATGCAAGAATTAATGAAAGTAATCATGGATTGAATCATCATTGTTCTTACAGTGAATGTTATGAACGATTAAATACAAGTATTAAGTAAAGTGACTTCTCCATTGGACCTTCTGACGAAAAGCTTCGAACCTTGGGGGATTGGATCACCCCTTTTACCTGTGTAGTGAGTTGTGGAAGTTAGTGATGCTGAATGAGCTGGATGAGGGCTCTATTTATATAAATCAAAACTGTTATGGTATAACCTTTATAAGACATTACGCCGTAACCTTGCTACGTAGGCTTCTAATCTTCTAGGCTAAAATAATGTTAAGGCGTAACCTTGTCGCCTATGTTACGCCATAACGCTGACTCGGATAAATCATCTTCAATGTTACGGCGTAAAGTAGGAGATGCTTTACACCTTAAAAGGTGTGATGACTCATTTCTTCATTAGAATATGTGACAGCGTAATCCCTTGGGAGTGTTACACCGTAAACTGCCTTGAACTCTTCACTTTAGTGCATTTATGTCCAAATCCCACGTCTTTTGCTAAAATGTTTACTTGGTCCCTGAAAACTAAATATAAGCAATTAATTAATGTTTTCAGATATTTACAACTATAAGCATATTCATAGGGAATTTGATATTAAAATGTATCAATTATTTGATGTTATCAGAGTTTTTTATTTATAAGGTCTGGAAAAAGGTTGATATGGCGTATCGAGAGTCTTTGATATGGCGTATTGGGGATTTCTTGGAGTAGGGACCACGTTTGATATTTTCCAGAATATTTTATTTCCATATGGCTTGAATACGGCGTATTGGTCTTTCCTGGATACGGCGTATTGGATCTTGTTTCCTTCGTGGTCTTTAGTGAAGTGTAGGCACAGATACGCCATATCTTCCTTGATGGATACGGCGTATTGGTTGTCAGAACAGTAATCTTCATATTTCTTCATTTAAGCTCCAGAATGCGTGCCTTTTTGCTGATCTTCACCAAGTGCTCCATAATTACTGCAATTCTCAAATACAAATGATTAAGTAACAATTCTTTGCAATAATTATATAAAATGGGTTAATTACATGGGATAAATGATGCTATAAAAGTGACGTTATTTGATGTCATCACCAAACAAGGTCTCGTCCGAGGACTTCCAAAACTAAAGTATCAGAATGATCACTTGTGCTCTGCCTGTGCTCTTGGTAAAAGCAAGAAACATTCACACAAACCCAAAGCTGAAGACTCATTCAAGAAAAACTCTATCTGGTGCATATGGATCTTTGCGGGCCAATGAGGATTCAAAGTATCAATGGGAAAAAATATATACTGGTTATAGTTGATGATTATTCTCGGTTTACATGGGTGAAATTTCTACGATCGAAGGATAAAGTTCCAGAGTTCGTGATTAAATTTCTCAAAATGATTCAAGTTCGTCTGAATGCAACCGTTCGTAACATCAGGACTGATAATGGCACAGAATTTGTTAATAAAACACTGAGAGCTTATTATAAAGAAGTCAGAATCTCACATCATACATCGGTTGCTCGCACTTCACAACGTAACGGCATTGTCGAAAGACAGAACCATACTTTAGTGGAAGCTGCTCATACCATGTTGATATTTTCAAAGGCTTCGCTATTTCTTTGGGTAGAAGCAATCACGATAGCTTACTATACTCAAAACTGATCATTAATTCGAAAATGTCACAACAAAACACCGTATGAACTTCTCCATGATCAAAACCCTGACTTATCCTATCTTTACGTCTTTGGTGCTCTCTGTTATCCCACTAATGACGGTGAAGACCTTGGTAAGTTAAAACCTAAAGCTAATATAGTAATCTTTGTTGGTTACGCTCCTGCAAAGAAAGCATTTTGAATCTACAACAAAAGGACCCGAATGATTATTGAAACCATTCATGTTGATTTTGATGAGTTGACAGCAATGGCTTCTAAACAATTTAGTTTAGGACCCGGGCCTAAACTTATGACTCCTGGAACAATCAGTTCAGGACTCGTGCAAAACATTTCATCTTTAACTCCGTATGTCCCACCAACAAAGAATGATTGGAAAATATTGTTTCAGCCAATGTTTGATGAGTATCTTAGTCCTCCACCAAGTGTTGATCTTCAAGTTCCTGTTGTCATTGCTCCAGAACCTGTTGTTTCAACCGGTACACCTTCCTCAACTATAATTGATCAAGATGCACCATCTACAAGTACCTCACAAACAACTGAAGAAACACCATCCCTAGTTATTCCTCTCGATGTTGAAGAAGCAAATCATGATATTGAAGTTACACACATAGATAATAATTCCTCTTTTGATATTCCAATTCCAGAACCAAGTTCTAAAGAATACTCTTCTCAGGTTATTATTCCAAACAATGTGCACTCATTAAATTAAACACCTGAACACATCAATAAATGGACCAAAGTTCACTCCTGATTGATAATGTATTGCAATCTTTTAGTCTGGTCTCCTTCGGCATCAAACTACAAGATGAAGCCCTATTCTGTTATTTCGAAACTTTCCTTTCTTCTGTTGAACCAAAGAGTTATAAAGAAGCATTGATGAAATCCTCCTAGATTGAAGCCATGCTAGAAGAACTCAATGAGTTTAAACGTCTTGAAGTTTGGGAGCTGGTACCTTGTCCGGATCGTGTTATGATTATTACCTTGAAGTGGATATACAAGGTGAAATTAGACGAACTATGAGGTGTGTTGAAAAAAAAGGCTCGTTTAGTAGCGAGGGGATATCATCAGGAAGAAGGCATAGACTTTGAGGAATCTTTTGCTCCAGTTGCTTGACTGGAGGCCATCCGTATCTTTATAGCATTTGCTACTTATATGAACATGGTCTTCTATCAAATTGATGTAAAGACCGCGTTCTTAAATGACATACTACGTGAGGAGGTCTACGTCAATCAACCGAACGGGTTTGTAGATCTAGAGAATCCCAATCATGTGTATAAGCTAAAGAAAGCTCTTTACGGGTTGAAACAAGCTCTACGTGCTTGGTATGATTTACTCTCATCATTTCTACTCTCCCAAAAGTTCACCAAAGGTACCGTCGATCCAACATTGTTTGTCAGAAGAGAAGACAAAGATATATTACTGGTACAAATTTATGTTGATGATATTAGTTTTGCCTCCACTAAACCTGATCTTTGTGAAACATTTTCAAAAGTCATGTGTTCAAAATTCCAGATGTCGATGATGGGCAAACTATCAGTTTTTCTTGGACTGCAAATTTCACAAAGTCCAGAGGCGCTTTTAAAACAATCCAAATATGCTCTTGAATCACTTAAAAAGTATGGTATGGAAACCTGTGACCCATTGGATACTCTAATGGTGGAGAAATCCAAACTGGGTATAGATCCACAAGGGAAAGCCGTTGATCCTACACATTATCGTGGAATGATTGGCACCCTTATGTATCTCACATCCAGTAGACCAGACCTTATATTTGATGTGTGCATGTGTGCCCTGTATCAGACAAAGCCTACCGAAAAGCACTTACATGCGGTTAAGCGAATCTTTCGATACCTAAGAGGAACCATAAATATGGGTTTGTGGTATTCGAAGGATTCTTGCATTGCACTAACAGCTTTTGCAGATGCTGACCATGCGGGTTGCCAAAATACTAGAAAAAGTACGTCTGAAAGTATGCCATTATTAGGAGACAGATTATTGAGCTGGTCGTCAAAGAAACAGAAAAGCACGGCCATATCAAGTACATAAGTTGAATACATCGTCCTATCCGGATGTTGTGCTCAAATACTTTGGATGTGATCACAACTGACAAATTATGGCCTTGTATTCAACAAAATACCAATGTACTATGACAACAAAAGTACCATTGCTCTATGTTGCAACAACGTACAACACTCCCGATCTAAGCATATTGACATCAGACATCCCTTCATCAAGGAGCAAGTGGAAAACGGGGTGGTGGAGCTGTATTTTGTCATAACAGAGTATCAACTGGCAGACATTTTCACCAAGCCTTTAGCACGAGAACGACTCGAATTTCTCATCAAAAATCTTGGAATGAAAAGCATGTCTTCGAAGACTTTGAAAAAGCTAGCAGACGAAGAGGAAGAGTAATGGTGGTAACTCTTCACATATCATGTGTATCATATGTATATAAGAAAATCATAATAACCCAAAAAGATTTTTCATTTTATATAAATTTTTCAAAAAGAAAATACAAAATTAAAAAATCAGAAAATAAAAATATGTATCTCTAACATGTCTTCTGAAAATCGATAACATTTATGGTCTTAGAAATGTCATTTAATAATGATACGAGGCTGTAAATGAAGTTCGAGCAGAAGTTATAACAGCTTTCAAAACATGTCAATGGCTTGCTATTATTTCAGATAGCAACCCAGTCTTTAATTTAAAGGCAAGTATTTCGTTAAAAAGAAAACTTGACCTCTCAATGGGAATTAATTTTCTCGGGCATGGTCTACTTTATAACCATGCATAGGCTTGTGTTTACTTTGCAACACAACCTATGCTTCCTATATACAATAAGTGTACGTGTCAGTGCACTTATTTGTCAAAATAAGAGAAATCTTATTTTATGGTGTTGATTTTTAAAACAAAATAATCATCTCAGTAATTCATCAAAAAATGATTTTTCAAGGCATTTCACCACTCAAACAACGACTACAGCTCTTTAAATAGAAAACAGATCATTATTTGAGGGGGATAAAATGTCAAATAATCTTCTTCAAAATCATCATTGTAATAAAAGGAAAAAGGTTTTTAGACTATAAAAGAATAATATTTAACGGGAAGTAAATCATTTTAACTTAGTTGTGCTTAATATGTTATGTGTTTATGCCTTTAGGAATTTGATAGCAAAACTTAAGGCTTGGTCTAGTTTAATAAACTGTTAGGGACTATTTATGCCAATAATGAAACTAGTATTAACCTTAGGAATGTTATTAAAAGCAAAATAAAAGGATATATAAACATGAGGGGGCATTTGTGCCAAACTTGTAAAGTTTTAAAACACAAACACCCCCCCCCCCCCCTAAACTACCGCTTTTTGTTCTATCACTACGCAACACACAACCTAACTTTTTCCTCCATTGATAAAAACACAAAAACCTTCAAAGATCATCAAATCGTGCATTTTAGTCATTAAGGTAAACTACAAATGAGTTCCTAACATCCTAAACGTCTCTTATTCTAAAGGAATTAGTCAAAATCATAAAATCTTGCTCGAAAACCCTAGAAATTAGTCTAGGGTTCTTTGAAATCAAAAGTGGTCTAAAACCTTAATTGATTAAGGGGTTTTGAAGGGTAAGGGTTGTAGAACACTCGTTTATAACATGTTTACATGGGGTTAACATATAAATGAGTTTTGCTTGATTCTTTAGTTCGAAAATTTGGGTTTTAGGGAAAAACTTGAAAATGTTTATGGGTTTATGTTTAATATGTATTTGTATATTTCCTTAAATGTGTTAGAGTAAAAAAAATCCAAAGCTTGAACATAAATCTTGATATTTTAGGGAGAAACGAGTTGTTCTACTCGTTTTATACCATAAGTGGAAATATTGTGGTTAATTCATGTTACAATTGATTCATTTGATGCTTGTGTATGATATATCTCGTGTCTTATGTATTTAAGTTGCCGAAATTTGAAATTTGTGTTAATATGAATTTTAAGGGGGAGATTTATACGTGACTAAGATAAGGGGGCGATTTATACATCCTATAATAAGGGGGCGATAAATACGTATTCCATTGAAAAAAAAATTAACTATATAACTTCAAAAATTAATTAAAAACATAATAATAATCATAAAGGGGCGATTTATACGTTCTGTATAAAAGGGTGATTTATACACTTATTATATAAGGGGGTGATTTATACACAGAGTTATAAGGGGCGATTTATACCTAAAAGTTTCTTACTAGATGACTTATTTAGGTTATTTCTTCTTTATATCGTATGTAAGTTGCATAATTGACGGTGTTTACTAATAGTTAGTATGCTGACCCTATAAGTTGATTTTTTGTTCATTGACCTTCATCCCGTGCTTTGATTGAATGCCTGATATCGTGTGTTAAATATGTCTAGTTAATGATTATAAATTGCTTCCTAAAGTCTATCCTCATGAATCAAATTGTTAATCAGTAATATATATATATATATATATATATATATATTATATAATATATAATATATATTATTTTAAATATATATAATTATATATATAATCATATATTATATATATATATATATATATATATATATTATATATATTATATTATATATATATTATATATATCTATTATTTATTTTTATTTATATAATATGTGTGTGTGTATGTGTGTGTGTGTGTGTGTGTGTGTGTGTGTGTGTGTGTGAACTATATTGGACAATTCTTAAGCAGAAACATGAATCTAATTGCCGCTCAACAAGTTCCTCTTGACAATGCTTTGGTTGTTCCTGAGAAATGACTCAAGATTGAAAAATGCAACATGAGAATTGAGTTCAACAAGCCACAAAGAGAACCCACATTTCAGGTTACTCTGGATGTTCTTAAACTCTCTCCCTGTTATCATGCTTTCCTGATCACTGCTGAAGTTCCTGAAATATATATGCATCAATTCTTGAACACCATCAAGAAGATCAAAGATACAGATGCATACCAGTTCAAGCTGGATAAGCAAAAGTTCCAAATTGACATTAAAGTATTTCATGAGATCCTCCAGATCTGTCTCAGACTCCTAAACCAAGATTTTGTTGAACCTCCCTCCGATGAAGAAATGGTTCCATTTATCAAGGAACTCGGGTACACTGGCAAATATGATATGCTATCTAAGATCTATATAAATCAAATGTACCAGCCCTGGAGAACATTTGCTACTGTCATCAATAGGTGCATCTCTGGGAAGTCCACATGTCTTGATAGGCTCAGGCCGTCAAGAACTCAAATCTTATGGGGAATGTTCTACAAGAAGAATGTTGACTTTGTTGCTTTACGGTGGGAAGATTTTATGTTTCAAGCAGAGAACAGAGATATAAGTTCCGCACATAAAGAGAACATGCCCTACCCAAGATTCATTAAAGTTATCATCAATCATTTCATCTCTAAAGATAAAAGCATCTCTATGAGGAACAGGATAAATCTACACATAATTCGAGATGATAGCTTGTTGGGTACATTGAAATATGTCTCTAAAACATAAGATTATCAGAAGTATGGAGCTCTGATTCCTGAATGGATGATCAATCAAGCAATTCAAGATTCTGAAGAATATAACATTTATCTTGCCGTTGCTACTGGAGAAGTGTAACGCCCCGACCCAAAAAGGGTAGAAGTATTACAAATATGGTGTGACATCAAAAGCATACATAATCATAACAAGCATTAAACCAAATAAATAACCAAAGGAAAATAAGTCAACATGACTTAAGGTACGTAAGTTCTTAAAGGACAGACATATCCAAATGAAATAACCGTAATAGCGAATGTCTCAAAAAGAAACAAATCATATATCAAAACTAAGATCTCTAGGGTAAGTCCACACTCAGCACTCATATCCCGAAAGCAACCCCAGCTCCTAGCTTAGATACCTGCCGCAGGAAAAGAAAGTGCGGCTGAGCTTACAAAGCCCAGTGAACAGATATATATAATCGAACGCAAAAGATAACGGAAAATCAAAGGATACGATATAAGGTGCAAAGGATATCACAAGACATGATCAAAGGAATACAAATATAAGGTAAGACAAATCAGAAGTCAATTCATAGTGTAAGGTAAGATGAATCAGAAAATCAAATCAAGTCCAATTACCAAGCCTAAACAAATCACATCATAGTAACCATGGAGTCGCGAGCTCTAAAATGTGAAAGACGTGGAATGCACCTATACATCAGTCACCAAACATACATATATCATAATGTCATAATCCATCGAATACAAAGTAAATCTAGGATGCATCCATACGCCCCTTAACAAATAATAATCTTCATAATGTGCATATAATAACAAATGGGGGACGGTGTGAGAAATCACTCACCCACACATGAGTCATGCCAAAGGTGCATCAATGACACGGCCATGTTACCTTCATGGCTAGGAAACAAATAGTGGCTTGGGTCTCAAACTGAAGGGTTCAAAGCAAAGTCATATCAAAGTTCATTTCAAAGGGATCATAGCAAAGGTTCAATGTCAAAGGTTCAAATATCAAGGTAGCATAGCAGGGTTCAAATAGAACACAATAACAGATCATATATAAGAGCCAAGATAAAAGGCTCAGAGCAAATGTAGCAATTCACATAAGTAATCAAAGATAGAGAGGAATATGTCATGAGAAACCTTAACGATAAGGTCAGAATATCTGTACCTTATTCTGATGCAAAGCAAAAATCAAAGAAAACACCGCAGGAAATCAAAATCACTCCCTCTTGACCGACCCTAAAGAAATGATAAATTCGAATTACAAACTATTCATTTAAGTTATACATTCCATTTTTAGTAACTTTCCATTTTTAGTAACTTTCCATTTTTAGTAACTTTCCATTTTTAGTAACTTTCCATTTTTAGTAAGTTTCCATTTTTAGTAAGTTTCCAAAATTAGTAATATTCATCATTTGAGATTCTATTAAGTATTTTGAATAGTTTAGGGACTTAACATGTCAACCTTACAAGTTTAGGGTTAAATATGACAACTTTCCATATTTTAGGGTTTAATATACAAAATCAACAATTTTCAAGGTTAAAAATGTAAATATCATCAAGTTTCACATTTTATTCAGATTTATACTTCCATTTTTGTATTTACAAGTCAAAACCTTAGTTTTACATCATTTACTTATTTAGCACTTTTGTTATTAATTATTTAACAATATCTTTAATTATCCATAATTTACAAGAACAAGCCCTTATAGGCAATTTTTTTCTAAAATGACAAAAAATCATACTTTATACATTAAATACTAACCAAACCTTATACTTTTCAGAATTTACAATTTCAGTCCCTCTATTTTAATTAATTAATTTCTAATTACTTATTATATGTAATTAACCATTTTAATCCAAAATAATATCAAATGGCCCCCCCCCCCCTTTTATACCCCCAAAAATTTTTTTATACAGATTATAATAAGTATAATAACATGTTTAAAATAGACCTCATAGTTTCAGAAATTACAAATCAAGTCCTTATACTTTAAATATCAATTCGGAAAATCAATTAAATCACTAAAACCCTAATTTAATTTTTATAAATCTCAAACACAATTATTTCCCAATCATTGGCATTAAATGCACCTTGAAAAATTATCAAAACCCTAACCCTAATTTTATTTCTTTCCTTTTTACTTTAATTCGAAATCGGCAAATAATGATAAATCCCCAATAATTATTCGAATCCTTCCTAAATTTTTTCAACATATTATCTGAGTTATATGTGATATGAACAACGTTATAAAAATATAAAATAAATTGTACAAATATTATTTGTGCCGATTTCATAATTAGCTAAAAATTAGGGTTTCGAACATGTTTTAATTTATAAAATCAAAATAACATGCATGATAATTTTTATCATGCATAGAACGAATTAATATGATTCAAATTGAGATAAAAAAATACCTTTGATGATTCCTGATGATTTAATGAATTATTGAACCCGGTTGCTTAATTCGAACTCAAAATAATCACCACAATCGAACCAAGCCTTAAAAAATCTTCCCACTATTTTTCCCACAATCCTTGACCTTCAAAACACCTTATAAAATTCGTCCTTGCCTTGGAAAAATTTTGAGCCGCCTCTTTTGATTTTATTAGTGTTTCGGGATTTTTGGTTTTTGGATTTAACAAATGATAAGTATATAAAAGATATACTAGGGAATTATGCCGAATTTTGGGCTTTCAAAAGAGATATAATCAGATTATAAAACTTGCATAATTTATTTTATAATTATCCTTATTTATTTAGCTTAATTTGTATTATATAAATATTTAAATATACTTAATTATTTCGGCTAAATATATATATACAAATATTAATTATTTTTCTTACATAATATAAAGTATTTTAAACTTACATAAATTTTCATAATTGTCATAAGTTGCATTTTTATAATTTCTAACCTTTAAATGAATTTTATTTAAGCTTTTATGAAATTTTCTTGCATTAGGGGTATTTTGGTAATTTTACACTTGTTGAGATTTTTAGGTTTTACAGCTATTGTGCTAGGATGGATTCTTGGGTCTTTATCTCAAGAACTATATGTGGGTCAAGTTTATTCTGATGGGTCTGTTGTGTTTAACAACAATCTAAAACAAGGTGGCCTATATGTTCTAAATTATTACCATAAACTCAACTCTGTGTGGAGAGAATTTCATATCTTGACCATCTTACCTGCTTGTGTTTGTGAAGGAAGACCTCCTTGTAATTGTGATGCTAAGTCTGGTAGTTCTAAATGTAACATCCGAGAATTTTCGAATTTAGTATGACGATGTCAATCTTTGACTTTTTGGGTCTGGCTTGACCTATAAGAACGA
>BQNB010085814.1:0-28361 GCA_026074375.1 Tanacetum coccineum
TCCTTGATCTTCGTACTTACTTAATTTATGTTACGGTGTAACCATTTTTGGTGTTACGCTGTAACATTCTTCAAAAAATTACACTTTAAGCCATTTTTCCAATGTTTCTTGTCATTTTCTTGCATTTCACCTGAAAACTACAAAATGATAGAAAATATCTCATTTTCGAGTATTAGTGAAACATTTGCAGGTAATATAGGGGGTATTTTGCCAATAAAAAGTATTAAATATTTGATGTTATCATGATGAGTATTCTATCATAAGCTTGGCAAGAATACACATCTCCACCACTAGAGCTAAGGAGTAACAAGTTTATAAAGGTAAATATGGGTTTTTACATAAATGCTTAGGGTTGATCATTCTAAGAATGATATAGGGTAGGGATCTTCTAACTTTCACCAATAGTAATAAACCAACGAGATAGCTGAGACATGCATACATGGTCGTAACGACAGAATTGACATGCATGCTCGTACACATCCTCATTCGCATAAAACCCATGGTTAATGATTACGAAAGGGAAATAAATTGTTGTTAAATAAAAATTACGAAGCAAATAGATTAAGTCTAAGATACAAGTTACTCGACACTTTTTCCCGACCGTTACCATGATTAAGACACAACTATTTACAAGCGTCTTGACCATAGATTAAAAACAACAACCTAAGTTGGCGTTCCCATAACGGTCAACTTCCCTTACATCATATACTTTACATACTTTACAAGATATGTGGTGATATCTACCACTTTAAACAAAACTTTACATCGTTGATTTTTTTTACGTATCAATGAATAATCAATCCTTTAAATAATTCCTTCGGTAATGCTTTTGCGAAACGATCATCTTCAAACTTTCCTCCTCTCTTTGTTGTTGCGATTTTATGATTTTTTTAAACAAACTACAAAACTCGGTGTAATTTCACCACCTTCACGATCATAATAACTTCGGATAATTCCTTCGGTAATTCTTCGGACATACCATTAATTGTGATGGTAGTAAAAATACAAGAGTTTTGACTACTTTATACATTCCTATTTGCAATATGCAAATTTCTTTCCAACCGTATCAAAGATAGAAAATGACACAAGACTCGAGAAATACATACTTTACACTTTAAGCAACTAGCAACTGTAAATAAACTTAATCTAACAGGGTAGGCTAAGGTGTAAAGGTGTAACGAAACAAATATTGGTGTAATTCCTAAAGGATTGGCTCTACGGGTTGTTCTAGGGGTATTTTCCTCTTATAATGAGAGTAAACAAAGGGTTTATATAGGGGTTAACTAACTAGTGTAGTTAGTTAATAAACATGATGTATAGGCTTTTTGGGTGTAATCCTAAAATTTACCAATTTAAACAAGTTACTCCATCTAAATCCATAGTACTCATCACTGTGATCTCGATTAGATATACCAAGCCAAGTTCTAAAGTCTACTACATCACCATCACACTCATATTTTGTGGAATTTGGGTAAACATTTGGAATCGGATAAGGTTAAATCCTCACAATATCTAACAAGGGTTGTTGTGTATGGGTTATGTAAGAGGTAATTTCACAAAAGTATGCTTGAATATTTTTTTAAATTTAAACATAACTTAAGCATTTTAATGTGGAAGATAGGACAAGTAAATATTCTAATTCCATCCCCCTACTTGAATTATACAACGTCTTCGTTGTATTGGTAAAACGTTAAAAATACAAGAATTAAAAAGAATTAGAATGAGAAACTCCCCTGATATTTGCTCGGCAGTGATTCTCGGTGTTGATTTATTGAGCAAGAATTCCAGATCATAGATAATCCACCAATATTGTCGATTTTTTTCTCCTTGAGATCCTGTTAAAAATATAGGAAAAACAATGCATTCCTATCTCGATATCTACAGTTAATTTAAACTAAACTAAACAAAACTAAATATGGGTCCGTCTTGTGAATACGCCGTATCATGTGCATGAATAAGCCGTATTGCCAGAACTGACAATAAGGTTTTAAAGTGCATTAAAAAGTAAAGGACTGATAACTTCCAGACAATCAATACGCCGTATGGTTTGGAGCGGATACGCCGTATTGATGTCTAGAAAGACAAACTCGATAAAATTAAATAACAATCTGGGTTGTCTCTCGGGAAGCACTTTTGTTTACAGCAAAGTCTTTAAGTTAGACTTGTTCTTCTACTCTTACTTTACCATTCCATCTCATGGACACTAACGTGACCGCGTGTGAGCCATTCTTCCATTGACGGATCTCGGATAAACTCGAGTCCTAGATTTAAAACTCCTTTGTAGAACCTCTTTAGCTTTTGGTATGGGTGCGAGATCCCATTCCTCTTATCATCTTCACTTACCTTCAGTAATGGTAGGATCTTGTTGCATTGTTCATTAGTGTGGTGTTTAAACCTCGGATGTGACCGCGCCATTTGGTAAGTTACCTCATCATCACCATCATAAATGGTAATCATTCCATTGAACTATCTAGCTTTAATTCTAAATTCTCTCAAAAATGGTTCACCAAAAACAACGTCGCCCATTCTTTCATCACGATAATCATCCATATCTTCTAAAACTGCAAAGTCTGTTAAGTCAGAAAAAGTTCCAACAAAGATAGATACGTTCATTAAAGCTCCAACAACATTGTTTCCCTTGTACTCCAATTTGTCTTTCATTATAGAATTATAAAACTTTTTGGACATCACATTGACGTACAAGATTGGGAAAAAATTAGCGTGAATAAATTCAAAACCTATCATGCATGAAAACTTTAAGTTATAAGCATAACTAATACGGTTCTTTTTATCGTGGTCATAATCACTAGGATATCCATGAATCTTGTTAACCATTCTAGCATCATTCCTAGATCTAAATTCCTCAATTACCTTACCTTCTTTAATGGTGGGCATTAAATCATCGACTTGATCTCTCCTAAGCTCTAATGGTACATTAAGATTGTTTAAGTCTATGTAATCTCCAAATAAAGGGTCTAATGATCTATTTAACACCAAAGTCGCTCCTATTAGCCTAGCTTCTAAATCAAGTTCCATTCTCTCTCTTAAGCTTAACATGTAGACCCTATTAAATAAACTGCTAGTAGGTTTAATGCTTTTGAAAATAATCTTTTCTTCCCCAACCCTCAAAGTAATCTTTCTCTTGAATACATCAATCTTAACATGGGCGGTAGACAAAAATGGTCTTCTGAGGATCAAGGGCACTTTGATATCCTCGGACATATATAGAATTATAAAGTCTACGGGGAAAACAAATTTACCAATTCTTACTAGCACGTTTTCAGCAATTACTTTTGGATATTTCACTGTCCTGTCTGCTAATTCAACTGTTAACTTAGTGTGAGCTAATTCACCTAATCCAAAGTTAAGGTAGGTCGATAAGGGTATAACACTAACGCTAGCTCCTAAGACAGCAAGGGCATTATTAAAGCAAACATTATTAATATAACAAGGTAAAGTGAAACTCTCTGGGTCTTTTTCTTTTCTAGGTATGGAATTATCAATGTTTAAAACTCCATATGAGTAAGCTTCCAAAAATTGTGGTTCATATGATCCCTTCTTTCCTTCATAGTAATAATCATTCAAACGAATTAGAAACGGGATTGTCGTTTGTCTTGCATCGTACATCAATGTACTGTTATGTCTAGTGGATACGGCATATTGGGGTGATCCAATACGACGTATTGAGCTTGCATCAGCTTCGATAGTAGTCGAGATCGAGTTGACAAGGTCTATCGGGTTTGTTTTAGTTAATCTTGGTAGATTTCCAAATCCTCTTTCCTATAGTACATTGCTCATTTGCCCGATTTGAATCTCTAAAGTTTTAATTGATGCTCCTTGGTTCCTTAAGGCAGCATTCGTTGAAGCTCAGATTTCTTTGATCAAATTGGAGTTCTCCTCGTGTCTTTTTGCTGATTCTCCCATGAATTTGCTCAAGGTTTCTTCCATAGATTGTCTTCGTTCTTCGTACGAAGGGTTTGTGTTGTTTCTTTGGTAGAATCCTAGAGCTGCTGCTCTATATCCCCCTCCTTGAAAAGGTGCACTAAACTAAGTATAGTAGGCTTCTTCGAGGGTTTTCCCTTCTTCCTTGAGTGGGCAATATTTGGTGTAGTAGGGACCTTTGCATTGTTCATATCCCACTTGAGCAGCATAAACTTTTTCATATACTTTCTTAATTTCTCTTCCAAAATTGTTGAGTTGTGCTTGTATGGCTTCTAATCTGTCAGAAGTCTTTGTACTTCTAGCTCTAGATGTTCCATTGTGCCATTTTTTAGAGTATTCAGTCATTGGCTACTTTTGCATCAGCTACAGTCTTTGATGGTATATCGCCTCTTGAATTAAGAATTTATCGAGTTGGCACATCCAATCCATTATAGAACAAGACTACCTCTTGCATATCCATTAAATAATGTTGAGGACACTTCATCAAGAGTTCTTTAAGTCGCTCCTAAGCTTGATAGAGGTTTTCATCCGGCTCTTGTTGAAAGTTGTTGATTTTCTTCATTTTCTTTGTAGTACTAGCAGGTGGGCAATATTTGCTTAGAAATCTTGACTTTATATCTTCCCAAATTCTGATCGAACCAGATGGTTTGTTTCTTAGCCACCGACTTGCGGCTCCGGTTAAGGACATGGGGAAGGCTCTAAGCATCACTTCGTCTATAGTTATATTAGGGATGTGGAATAAATCTATGATCTCAAGAACTTTCTCAATATGTTCGTTCGCATCTTCATGATCCGAACCACTGAAGGTGTTGTCTCGTAGTTCCTTGAGAAATTAGCCTTTTAGTTCAAAACTATCCTTGTTCTCGATCTTAGGCCTAGCAATTCCAGATCCATAGTCGGCTCGAGTTTTGCTCATGTATTGCTCCATAGTTTCCGCCATTATTTCCGCAAATTCTTCCTCCAAAAATTCTTCTTGGTCAGAAAATAGATTGAAATTAGGTGATCTGGACTCGTCAAGACTTTAGTGTCTTGAAGTGCTTACTAGATGATCGAAATTCTCGTTCTGGATCCTTGAAAAGCGTAAATAGTTCGTTAGTTGAACTCCTTGTCATGCACTACCTGAAACATAAGATAATCAATCAGTAGGATAGGCTTAGGAGAAAGAAAATTCAGATATACAGAATCGAATACAAAAATTAAAGTTACTGATAATGTATCAGTTGACCGATACGCCGTATTCAATAGAAGTGAATACGCCGTATTAATCAGTTGAACGAATACGTTGTATTGGGCAGAAAGTTGGATACGCCGTATATAATGGAAGTGGATACGCAATATTGATTTATCGACCAAACCAGTGTATTTATGAAAACAATTTAAATATGCACAAATAACTAAACTAATTAATAAACATGCAATTAATACAAAATATACATAATATACACTAATTTAAATTACACTAATCCTAAGGGTTAGATCTACTCTAATGTTAAAAACCAAAATATCAAATAAAAATCAAGTTTAATTTTCACTCCCCGGCAGCGAAGCCAAACACTTGATGTGCTGTAGTTAGTGATTTGATTTGGTGATTTTAAGTTTTAATTTTATATTTTGCCGACTTTACAAAAAACAACACTTTAACAGGCAGTGTACCCGGTCGGTGGTAGATTCGTGGTAAGTAGGGTGTCGATCACTAAGAGCAAGAAACACTTTCAATTTATTGATATCTTGGTCATCTAATCTATGTTAGTTCTATTCTATGCTAAACCTATGCTAAACCTAAGTTAATCCTAAATCTAATGGATAAGGGGGTTTTCAGTCTGAGAGACTGCCACGGGTTTGGTGGTGACTAAAATCAATTCAAAACACAAAAACACACGCAAGCAAATTAACCGAAGATAAAAGAGCGGTTGAGCCAAATATAATAAAACTGTATTAGCCATCATTAATTTGATTAGAACGTTGGTTTGTTTATTAAGTGCAATGATTTCTTATCTTGAGGCGGCATATCATTCTCAAGACTTAGGCGTTACTTCTTCCTAAGACCTAGATACGTCAATTCTGTCACAATTAAATGCATCCGCATAAAGCAATGGTGATCTTGTTAAACCCTAGCTCATAGACACTTTACCTACTTACTGCTTAATGGCTCTTTATATGCTAGTAGTCCACTATTCGAGTCTTTACCAATTCCTTTAGAATGTACTTGTTGATCCCAAGGGTCACCTAACGGTCCAACTAAGCTCACTAATCTAAAGGAAAAGATAGGTCAATATTTGTAATCGTATTATTATAGATATATAAATTGCAATATGGAGAGCTATCTTGGACTCTTAGCCTATGCCCAAAAAACACCGAAATTGCAGCGTATTAAATATGTAGGACTAGACCCAGTTAAATGATAGGTCGCATACTTAAGCACGTAAACAAGTATGTTGATAAACATAAACAAGCATTCAACAATAAATTAAAAAATCGAGATAAATAAACCAAACATTCAGATCTTCATAGCAATGGCTAATACTCGAAGGTATTAGCCTTCAAACGTCATAATTAATACAAAAGTAATGATTTATCCAAGGAAAACTAATCGAGTTAACGAATGATACCAAAAACTAAACGATTACAAGAGTATAAGAAATCAACTTTTATGGTTTAGGTATCGAGAATATGATTTAGCACACTTAAAACTTGTTTTTGAGTTTTTTATTTATAAGGTTTGGAATCGGATCGATACGGTGTATCCAGAGACTTGGATATGGCGTATTGGGGGTTTCTTGGAATAGGACTACGTTTGATATCTTCTATAATCTTCACATTCTATAACTTGAATACGGCGTATTGAGTTCTTCTGGATACGGCGTATTGGATCTTGTTCCTTTGTGGTCTTCAGTGAAGTGTAGGCACAGATACACCGTATCTTCCTTGATGGATACGGCGTATTAGAATGTTAGAATCAGTAATCTTCATATTTTTTCGTTTAAGCTCCAGAATGCATGCCTTTTAACTAACTTTCACCAAGTATTCCATAATAACTGCAATTCTCAAATATAAACGATTAAGTAACAATTCTTTGCAATCATTATACAAAATGGGTTAATTACATGGGATAAATGTTGCTATAAAATAGACATTATTTGATGTCATTAATAAGCTAGAGAAAGAAGTTTAGAGAGAGAAAGAAATAAGAGAGGAAAAGAGATGGAGGATTTCACTATGAGAAAATGTGACAACCAACACCCTCCTAACATGCTAGGAGGGTTGTATTTATAGTCCAAGGCCTTGTTTGGCTTGTAGGCTTTTATATAGGCTGGGGTTGGCTTGTTGTTGGGCTTTGGCCCAAAACGTGGACAATATTAGCTTAAAGTCCAAGCTCATTAAACCCGACTAGCCTATTACAATACAATACTATCAATAACTAAAATGACCGATTACATTATTGTTTGACATAATAACATTACGGTTAACACTCTCGGGTTCTAGCCTAGTGTCGGGATCTTCTTAACTGTTTAACACATCATCAACAAACTTATCAGTATCTATCTCATCATCACCTTCCATTATCTTTTCAATATCCTCATTAATCAAGTGCTCTTCAACTTTCTTGACAACTTGCTAAGCTTCAAAGTCCTCAATATATCTAGATGTATCAATGATCATTCATGTAGCCTTGTCCAAATTATCTACATTAATTTGGTCTGCTGTTAGAACCGAAGTTTCAGTATTTGGTTGCCTCCTCCTTGGAATGTTTATGATAGTAGACTTCTTTGGAGAACTTAATTCACATTGTTGTTCTTGAGGGTTAGGTGGCCCATGGGCGCTAAGTGTCCTATGCGTTCCTTAGGTAGGCTCAATCAGTTATGACTGTATCATTGGAACATCTATGCTAAACTCCTCATCATACAACTTGTAATGCTTAGTTTGATTCATCTCCTCCGTTAACATCCACTCCAAAATCCTCATTCCTAGTCCTTTTTTCTTTCTATAATTAAAAATTGATTTGACAACCTCATCATTTTCAACTATGTGATATGGTTCATTAAGTCTTTGTAGGATGTCAGGATGTTCTATGAGAATGTGATCAACGATAATCGTTGTAAATCTTGGGTATGGAATTAATGTTGTTGGATGCATGTGTGAGTAATGCAATCCTTCCCAGATCAGTACAACATAATCTACATGCACCTTATGAATAAAATGATAAAGCATTTTCATTATTTGAAGCGATGGTTGATCAACACCCGTTTCTCGTGTAGTTAAGCATCTTGCAAGAATTTTCCCGAGTGTCTGCCACAGTTGAGGTAAATCCTTTGTAATAAACTGTCCAGCAAGACGAATCCGTATAGCATAACCAAGTCCATTGAGAAATGCAAGCATCGTCGTAAGAGTAGGAGGTTCAATAAATTCAACATGGTTGTTGTCAGTAGCTTAAGGATATTGAAACACAGTTCGAAAGACATCTATTGAGAACGTAAAGTCATCCTCATTAATAAAGAACTTGAACATGTCTTTTGAATCATCCAACTTGAGAGTATGCCACACTTGTAGAATGTAGATCCATGGAACTGAAGCGGATGCAGTCAAATCGTAACATAATAGATGACATTTTAGAATGTATCCAAGGATCTTGCTTGATGATGGACATGATGGATTGGTATAACAACTCGTAATTTTCGGGTCATTATTTAATATATACTTTTACTACTTATTTTATTTTTACATAAAATTTACTTTTTCGGTAAACCAGATAGGTTATCTTGCGTTCGTAGTAAAACGTTTATTAAACGTGAACCCGACTTTAGATTAAATATTAGTCTAGGTACCCTACGTAATTTATTATTTTACATAAGTATTCCATATGTTTTAATTTTATTTTTATCATTTACGTTTACTCTACGTGGTTACGTCTAAACTCTTGTAATATTTTACGTTTTTACCCATTAGACCCACAAATACCTACTTATTCAAAATTTATACAAAATTTAAATACATATCTCTCCATAAGGTGGATAAACTTTCTATGTGTGTCATTTTTTATGACACTCTAAGGACACTTGTCCCTTAGAGCTTGTATTCTTTAACCACATCCCTAGCACCATCTTATTCACTTCTACAGTAACAAAACACATATCTCTTTTGTCTATCTCAGTCTTGCCGTCCATACACCACCTACAAACACCAATTCCATATTGATTTTACAAGTAATATTATATAAAGAATCAAGTATAAGGAAGGCTAGTGCAGTGTTCTTAGTTATAGTCTTTTCAAGAAATCTTTAAGACATCATTATTCAAGGGATTTTGGTTAACTTCTTCATAGTTATATAGAGGTTCATGCAAGTATAATCTTAGTTAGGTTAGATTTTGTTTGGGTTAAAGAAGCTAGTATAAGTTTGGTTGATTTGTTGTAACTTATCTTCACTTGTTTTCTTGTAAGAAATTTGTTTCTTTTGTTCATCTTAATTTTTTTGTAAATATTTATAAATCTTATTTATGTCCTGAGTTTATATGTATTTTGAATATTCTATATTGTTATTTATAAAGTTTTAGCATTGTACATAAATTATTGAGACTAGAAACTAGATAAAAAGTTGATTTGTATCATTGGATTTGAGACAGATTTGAAACAGTAGGTAAATGAGGTAATCTGGAAATATTTTGGACTGTGGTGGTTAGATAAAAATGAGGTGGTTTACCCGCAATTCGCTGCGGGACGTTTTGTTAGATAAAAATGAGGTGGTTGACCCGCAATTCGCTGCGGGACGTTTTGTAAGGAGCGTTTTTATTATAAAAATTTCTTTGCCGTTCGGTTATGAATTCGGATCGACACACTACAATATTATAGATTGTAAACCATGTAGCACATTGAATTACTTAGTACGGCTAATATAGTAACAACTGCATTCAAGAAAGCCTTTAAGAAATTGCATTGTTTCACAAATGACGTGTACTTAGCAAGTAATATTGATAGCATAGACAAAAGAATAAACAATAATGTCATCAACAGGTTTCCGCTAATCTAAAATGAATATGTGTAGAGACAAATAAAATATATAGTACACAAAAACAATTGTTTTCACACATATATATAGTTCATATATATAGATAGATATGTACAGAAAGAAAAATGGCTGCAAGCCGTTGTATATAACTTACGCCAGGCATCAACCCACTTTCTTTGTTAAGGATTTTTGGTAACTTAAACCATCATTGCAAACAAAAACATAAGAAGAAAAAAAAACTTGATGGCATCCAACGATAAACATATCTACCTTGATAAAAGGCTTGTTGAAGCTCTAGTTTAGTTCGTTTTCGAGTTTCATCGCCTGCATATGTTCCAGCACCAGAAGAGGATCCACCCTTAACCTCCCAATTTCAAACAACATCTCATGATGTGCTAATTGCACAATGGCTGTGAAGCTGCATGAAAAGTAAAACATTATCCGTCAAGGAAACTAACTGATGATATATGGTACACAACAAACAACTTCCAAGAGTTGACGAAAAGAGGGACAAAAGAATACTAGGTGTTGGATATATATTTTAAGTACGGATTAGATTTTAAATACTCAGACAATGGAGGTGTGATGACATCAAATAACATTACTTTAATAGAATCATTTATCTCAAGTAAATTACCCACTTTTATATAATTATTGCAAGAATTGTTACTTAATTGCTTAAAGTTGTTAATTGCAGTAATTATGGAGTACAATGTGAAGACAAGTTAAAAGGCGCACATTCTAAGGCGCACATTCTGGAGCTTAAATGATGATATTTGAAGATTGCTTATTTCTAACTACATACGCCGTATCCAGCAAAGAAGATATGGCGTATCAGCGCCTGTACTTCACAAGAAAACGCGTATGTTCAAGACCCAATACGGCGTATCCTACTTACTACATATGCCGTATTTAGCTGGTCAACAACCAAAGATCCTACAGTAAATGTGATTGACGACAGTTATTATTGATTGATTGTGAACGTAGGGCGCACTCCCAGGAATTCACCCAATACGCAGTATTGATCTCACTCAATACAGCGCATCCACTCATTTTCAGAGACTATAAATAAAAGACTCAAAAACAAGTTTTCAGTGTGCTTAATCATATTCTCTATACCATAAACATAAAAGTCGATTTTTTTAAGAGACGAAGAGCAGCCAAGATCAAGCATCGATACTAATTCCATAGAAGACACCGTGTAACTCGGTTAGTTTACCTTGGTTGTCTGATTATACTTGTATTATTACAATGATTTTAGGCTAATACCCTCGGGTATTTGCCATTTTAATGAAGATTCAATGTTTGGTTGCTTAATTTATCGTTGATTGTTTAATTATGTTTATCATTTCATAATTGTTTATGTGGTTGAATATGCGACCCATCATTCAACTGGGTCTAGTGATACTGACCAAGCGATCTAGACACTGGGATGGCTCTCCATATCGCGTTTTATATATCTGGACCAATAGGATCACAAATAATGCCCTATCTTTACCTTTAGATTAGTGAGCTTAGTTGGACTAGCAGGTAACCCTTCGAATCAACGAGTACGTTCTTAATCAATTGGTAAATACTTGGGCAGTAGGCTACTAGTATATAAAATGTCGTCAAGCAGTAAGTGGGTAAAGTCCCGATGTGCTATGGTTTAACAAGATCACCATTGCTTTAATCCGTAAGATAGATTATAATTAAACTAAAAGGATGCTTTATGCGGATACGTTAATCGTGACAGGGTTGTTCGCATCTAGGTCTTAGGATGAAATCCGACCTAAGTCTTAAGAATGATATGCCGCATCGAGATAAGCACTTATTACACTAAACAAACAAACCAATGTTTAATCGGATTTAATATGGCTAATACAGTTTTCTATCATTTGGCTTGTACCGCTCTTTTACCTTCTGATTATCTTCTTGCGTGATTATTGTGTATTGAATTGATTATTGCCACCACCAAAACGGTGCCAGTCTCTCAGGCTGAAAATCCCCCTCCCTTTTATCATTAGAAATAGGTTTAGCACAGGTTTAACATTAATTAGAAATAACATTGACTAATTAGACTAAATAAAATACTGATAGAATATAAGGTTAACTTTCTCGCTCTTAGTGTTCGACACCCTACTTACCAACGAAATTACATCTTGACCGGGTACACTACCCATTAAAGTGTTGTTTTAGGATAAGTCGGCTAAATATAAATTTAAAACTTGACAATCAATACAACTTACACGACAACACATCAAATTTTTGGCGCCGTTGTCGGAGAGTGAAAATTGTTTAATCTTTATTTTTATTAGTATTTTTAACCATTAATTAGCGTAGCTTAGAATAATCTAATTCTGTTTGTATCGGTTTAATTCTGTATTTAATTGTTTGTTTAAATTTATGCATTATTTAAATGTTTTCAAAGTACTCTGTTATGGTCGAACACCTGATACGGCGTATCCACTAGTTGGATACAACGTATCAAACTTTCTACCCACATACATCGTATTGATTTCTGCAGTCTAAACAATGTATCATGTTCTTCTAAACAATACGCGTATTCTACAAACTTAATACGACATACTGACATTCAACAAATTAATACGGCGTATTCAAATCAATTGAATATGGCTTATTGATCACCTGATACAGTAGCAACCTTGATTTTTGGTATTCGATTTCCTGTTTTCTGTGTTCTCTCCCCCGAGGGAACATCCTACTGATCGTTTGTTCTTGTACTCAGGAAACGTTTGATGAAAACAGGAACTATGACGAAACCTGCCTCTAAAGATGACCTTCATGGTTCGGATGATACTACACATAGTGCCAACTTAAAAGCTAAATTAAAGATCGGTGACGACTTTTAAAAATATAATGAGACAATACCTTCAATTGAATAGATAGGGATGACGTCATCGACCACATGGCAAAAGTACTTGAGATATCATAGTGGATTAAAATTCCTAATGTGGATCATAATCAAATACGATTGTACGTTTTCTCAAATTCTCTTGGTGGAGATGCTAAGGAATGGTGGAATAATGAGATAGAAGGTACAGTCACTACTTGGAATGAATTGGGTGAGATATTTTTCCATAAATATTACATATTGTCCCATACTTGTAATAGTAAGATCCTAGATGACTTGGACAACGGAACCGATTAATTCGAATTACTATATTGGTTTGAATCAAAATTTAAAAACCATTGGGAAATAGATAGTAAGACTAAGAACGGACTATGGGAGTTTTATGTAATGGAATGTATTAAGGGATCAATAAGCGACCTCAAACCAAGCAAGGACGAATGCGACGAATCATACGATAAAAACCACAAAAAAAACCTGTTCAGACTCGTTTTTCAAACCTTACTTGGATGCACAAGTAGGAAAGGAGATCTAAAATTTTGAAGAAAGTAATAAGTATTTTTCTCCAATACCAATTCCTACTCATTGCGACGTCAGCAATCCAGACGAGTTATGCAAATCTGAAGAATTCACGGTCGTACGATACTCGATAGGCTCTAATGAAGAATTCGTCACTGTGAGTCCAAGCAAATGTGACACTTGGGGAATAACCCATGGGACCATGTCTTGCATCTACCACGACCTCTTCAACAAAAAATATCGCGGATGGACCGTAACACGAACCAAATAATGAAGCAAGAAAAAGAAAATGTCTAACTTAAAGACTAGCTGAAACAAAGGTGCTTCCTGGGAGACAACCCGGTCATTTGTAATTTTAAATTGTTTGCTGAGTCTGTCTTCCCAAACAGTCTATACGGCGTATCAAACCTCTATGGATATGCTGTATCGACTTGACTGGACGTTATTTGTTCTTTATTTTCTGTATTTGATTCCAGAACTTTAAAGAATATTTTTTATACAGGCTGCAATATGGTGTATCCTTGGGTTTGGGATACGACGTATTGACTCCTTGTACAGTATGTGTGTTTATTTTTCCGTATTTTACCATTGTAAAATCGAGATAGAATTGCACGTTTTGTCTTCTAAACTTTTATGCAAGACCTTGCTGAAAAAGAAATCGACTAATTAGTGACGGTATATTCTGGAAAAAGACGTGTGTTGAACTCATATGGGCATTCTGATGCCTCTTCAACACACTTTTGCTCAAGAACTCAAATTGAAGAATCATCCTGAGCAAAATATCAGGGGATTTCCTCGTTCTAATTCTATTTCCCATTTTCTTTAATTGTTTTATTTATACAACGAGGACGTTGTATAATTTAAGTGTGAGGATGGAGAATTAGAACGCCTACTTGTTCCTCTTTTTACAAATAATATGCTATATGCTTAAAATTATGCCAAATTTAAAATTTTTTAGCATACTTTTATAAAAATGTATAGTTACATTACCTCGCGCACAATAACCCTTAATGACAATTGTGAGAATTAAGCCTATTCCATTTCCAAACGTTTACCAAAAATTCCACAAAATTTATGAGTGTTCCGGTGATGTAGTAGACTTTAGACTTGGCTTGATATATCACTCGAGACCACAATGATGAGTACTATGGATTTAGATGGAGTAACATGTTTAACCGGTAAATTTCTAGGAATACACCAAAAAGCCTATATGTTGTAATATTAATTAACTTCACCGGTTAGTTAATCCCCGTATAACCCTTTGCTTACTCTCTCTATAAGAGTAAGATACCCCTAGAAAAACCTGTTGAGCCATTCCTAGCTTTTTCCATACCAATTATCTATTTCGTTACACTTTTACACCTTAGCCTACCCTATAGATTAAGCCTTTTAATCAAAGTTGCTAGTTGTTTTTGTGTAAAGTTTTGTAGTTCCTGTGTCAAAGTCAAATTTTCTATCTCTGGTTAGGTCGGAAAATTGCACAATGAAATAGGAATGTAGAAGTATGTAGCTCGTGTATTTTGCTACTTTCGCGATTATGTTTCATGTCTGAAGGAAAACTTAAAGGAAAAATTATTCGGATGAATTATGATGGTGAAGACGGTGAAATTACACCGAGATTCGTAATGCATTGTTGAAAAAAATGGAAAAATAGAAGATTGTAGCAAAAAAAGGAAAAAGAAGAAAGATCATCGGTTCGTTGAACTTAAACTGATAAATCACTTGAAGGATAGATTATTCATTGATATGATATATAAATCAACGATGTAAAGTTTTGTATAAAGTAGCCGATATCACCACTTGTCTTGAAAAGTATGTATAAGTATGGATGATTGGGAAGTTGACCGTTATGGGAACGCCAACTTAAGCTGTCTTTGTTATTCTATGATCGAGACATTTGTATATATATGTAACACCCCCAAAAATGTGTCACAGCGGAAATATGTCCTGGAGTGTTACTTCATAATACAACAACACAAGATACAAGAGAACGACCTCTAAATGTGTCGTTTGAAAAGCAATCTCGTTGATTTTCTTGAAATTGATATAACATTTGTCCCATAATTGCATCACAATAAAAAGCTTGAAAGCAATACAACGATATTTGATCATTTGTATGTAAGTAGAAATCCATGAATGAAATTTTGTCAATTTAGACTCCAATGCACATCAAGTAAGCCAAGCATCTAATTCACCTGAAAAAAACATGTTTAAAAGTGTCAACATAAAGTTGGTGAGTTCATAGATTTTTGTAAGTATAAACGTTGAAATCAAAAGATTTATAAAGTATGCATGACCAGTTCAATCCTTATAATAGTCGCCAAAAATGTAAGTGTAAATGTAGAACCAAAAAAGTATAGTGTCTACTGCTTCACCACAGTATAATAAAAAAATGTTTAATAATCAGTAATGTTCAACAAAGTAGCGTGGACCACAAGATTTCCAAAATGTATGTGACTACTAAAAAAAATACAATATCATATAAAATGTATCTACTGTTGCGCTAAGCTCATGACACTGAAGCTAATCTGTGTAGCATATAATATGCAATTGTATTCTGCCCTACCGGTGTCTGACCAAGACGCCCAATGAGATTTGACATGATATATATCCGTTTATCGGGAGTCCCGTAGGTAGTGAGCGCTACTCACCCGGATAGGGATAATTAGTCCCAATAGATCTATTTATGACATTCACGCTTACTTAACCAGTACAGTCGGTCAAGCAATTGACGGTTCATGATAGTTCGGGCAAGAGAGTGGTCTAATCGCTACTTAGGCAATACGTAAACAGGGGATGGTAACTGAAAACACTTGTGTCCAATGAAGAAATAACCATTGTATTCATAAACAGCTTTAAATACTTAAATCTATAAGTAGAAAAGGTTTGATATCAATCAAGTAACCGAGTTTGTAATGAGTATGTAAACAGTTTTGTAAACGTGTATGTTGCCAAGTTACGAAATCAAGTATGCAATCAAGTATGTAAAAGAGATTGTAATTGAATGTGTAAACAAATTGTAACGAGCATGTATTCTCCCCCGAGATTTGTAAAGCAATGTAACACAAGTAAAAGAGGGGCTATAAACTCACCTTGATGTTGCAGAACAATTGGCAGAAACACACATATAGCACAACACAAAAGGAAACCAGAACCGCTTGACCAAGAAGTTGCAATTTATCTTAACGGCTAAGACCCCTTAGCCTAGGATAATTTATTTGGGTTTTTGGATGGATGATTACATCAACGCGACACGTTGATAAAAGGATTTGGATTTTAAGTTGCAAGAGTTTGGTGGTTTGTTAAATAAAATAAATCGAAAAGTAAACATAAGGTATGTAATATATTCAGTATATATTACATATGAAAAATGGACAAGTATATAATTCATATGGTGTATGAATTATATAACAAAGACAACTAACCAAAAGAAAAATCGAGGTATATAATACTCTGCGAGTGTTATATAAAGAATGTGAGAAAAATAATTGAAACAAAATAATTCGACACGTTTTCGGAAATCACCAATTAAATTAATAATACGTTCTTGTATAAAAGTAAACACACGTTTTAAAGTTTCGAATTAGATAAATGACATTTTTACAGTTTTCTACAAAAGTTTTGAATTTTGTATTTTAGTCGAGAATTATAAAATGACATTTTATAATTTAGTATTTTGTTTCCTTGCCGGGTTTTAGCTATAATAGTTATCTTATTTGTAAAAGTATAGTTTTCGTTTATTCACCGGTTTATTGTATAATTACAATTTAATAATCTTAAAACTATAGTTATGTCATTTTAGCTATAATAGTTATGTCATTTGTAAAAGTATTGTTTCCTTGTCGGGTTTTAGCTATATAATAGTTATGTCGTTTTATCGAGTTTCTTAAAATAATATAGGTTTTAGTGAAACATTACTAAGTATAGAAATTTATATAAATTTCGACATGACCTTTTCGTTTATACAACGTTTCCCATTTTTACAAAACTCAACGTTTTCCACTTTAATCAAATCTATGTTACAAAATACCCGCGTGTTTTAATATGTATATATATATATCTAGGTTAGATCGACCAATAACGAAAATAAGTAAAACCAACACACCTTTTACAGTTGTTGTCCCAAACGCACCCTAACTGCTAAACCAAACGCTCCTAACTGCTAAACCAAACGCTCCTAACTACTAAACCAAACACTCCTAACTGCTAAACCAAACGCTCCTAACTGCTAAACCAAACGTTCCTAACTGCTAAACCAAACACCCCTTTTTTGGCAAACCTAGATCCAAACACACCCTTTGTGGAATTCCTTGATAAACCAAACGCACCCTATGCTGGTGCTTCCATAACCCAACGCACCCTAGTGGTTTTTATCATATCCAAACGTCCCTAAGGGGATGTTAACCCCACACCCAAACACCCTATGGGTTGTAAAAACCAAACGCACCCTTGGTGGTGGTTTACACATCCAAACGCACCCTTATGGTGACTGGGTGAAGGTGGTGGTGCATGGTGTGAGGGTGTCGCGAGGGTGGCTGTGGTGGTGGATGTGCGACGGTAAGGATGATGATGGGGTGAAGGTGATGATGGTGGAGATGAGGGTGTGGCGGTGGTGTAGATCGGGGTGATGGTGGTGCGTGGCCGTGGTGGTTTGGCGTGGTGATGAAGGTGGTGTAGAGGTGCGGCTGTGGTAGCAGTCGTGGTGGCAAAGGTGGAGGTGCGGTGGCAACGGGGGTGACAAGATGGTTGCGAAGGTGGGGATGGCATGGTGGGGTGTGCGTCAGCTGTAGGAGGGGGAGCCCGGGGATGGTGGCCGGCTGGTGTAGTGGCCAGAATCTGGCCGGAGACTGGCCAGAGGTGGGAGGTGGCCGGATAATAATATGGGGAGAAAAGGGAAGCTAGGGTTTGGTATAAATGAGGGGAAACCCTAAATGTTTTCATATATATATATTGCAAAGTTTTAATAAAATGTAACAAGTGTAAAATAGTTCAAGGCTGATGTTGTAAATATAAACACAAGGACCCAAAGTGTAATTTTTGTTAAATAATGGTCCGGGTCTCGTTTAAGCCACTTAACGGATGATTCAAAACACGAAACTTGCGCCATTGCGTTCCAAACGATTTTCCATGAAAAATTAGTATTTACATGACTAGTATTTTATAAATGTTTTATAAAATTTATTTAAATGTTTATTATTTATTGGTGTAGCCATCGGGTATCACGGGCAAGCTTTTTCCGTAAAATGAAACTTTAATTTATATATTCGTGTTTTCAACAAACGTTTCTGAATAAAAAGATAAATAATTTATTAAATATTTTTATTTAATAAAAACTGATAATTAAATATAATTTAATTATTTTCGTGTCTGTACGCGTTGTTCTCGTTTCTAAAATTTTGCGAGGGTATTTCGGTCATCTTCTGCTTGTTTTCAGGTCTCAGACAAAACTAAAAAGTTGTCCGGAATGTCGTTAAACATCAAATTTCTTTAGAGTCTGAGTCGTGAAAACGTGATTTAGCGGGTCGTTTTTGATAAGTCAACTTAGGAATAACATATATCTTTTCGTTTTCAAGTTAAATAAGTTAAAAATAAATTTACACATGAGAGATATGTAATAATAAATATGATTTATTATTTAAATATGTCCCGAAAAATTACCAGTTACGCGGTAATCGTTTTTATGTGACAATAAAAGATCAAAAGTCAAAAAGTCAAGTCGGACCCGAAAAGTCAAAGGGTAAAATAGTCATTTAAAATTCTGAAAATTGCCAGTTATTACAATACCTACCCCTTAAAGAAATCTCGTCCCGAGATTTAATTTTGTGTTAACCGATTGTGTGACCAAAAAAAGATTTAAGATTTAATAAACCAGTTCTAACCAAAACGATGATAACTTTATTCAGCAAAATTTTGATGTTTCGACAATTCTCAATATACTAACAAAATTGGCTAATTTTGACCAGGATATTTAATCCATCAAAATGGGTATATAAAAAAAATACCATTACAAATCTTATGGCTGGTATAACCAACCAGCGTAAAAAAATCTCTTAATAGTGAAAATCATCAAAAAGAAAGTGCTAGGTCACGGTGAAGTGAGTTTGTAAAAATTTCTAAAGTCCGAGGACGGAGTCTCGTTTTCTACTATCTTAATGCTCGATGATTTCACATCAACCGTTGCATATGTTATGTAAGTACTCAACTTACTTGGCAGTACTAGGATGTATCGCGACCTAAGTCTTCCTACTAGTGGCCCGAAATGAATAGTCCAACTATCTGTTTCGTCGATAGGTGTTTATCTCGTTTAAGGGGAGTTGCCTTACCTATTGGATAAAGTTGTACCAGTTGGGACCGCTCCCGGGCCCAAAAACAGCAACCATGAAAATTATAACAAACGGCGATAGGATGTTGTACTCAGTCTGTTAGCTCCACAGACAGTTTACGATTGCAAGGATTTGCAATAGCAACAGTAATAACTTAAGAATGAGATAAGGTAGCTCCAAGCGAGGTCTTATGATTCTGCTGAGTGGCAAGACACGATTGTGTCTCTAGAACCCTTAACGGATTTTTGAAGTTTAGTCGATTTCAGGTTCATACTCTTGTCGTATCGACACCATTAAGGTCCACTTATTTATAATTTTTTTAATTACAACAAAAATCGTCCAAAATTTATGTAAGTAAGAAATGATAAATTTATGGTTCGGTGATTTACAATTTATTTATTTAAATGAAGAGGCGTCCTAATCCTTTCAAATAAATAGATTTATAAATCATCCTACTTTAATAAATCCCGGTGCAATACTCGTATCTCTAACCATCAGTGTTGTTGACATGACAAATGCGATGTGGTTCTACTATTATGGGACGAGTGTTCCAAACTCGTCTTTGGAAGCTGGGAGTAAAAACTGCCAGGCGAGATCAACATAGAGTTCAAGATAGTTAATGAGTACTCGGTTAGAGTAAATAAGGTAAAAGTCTTTACGAACGAGTTAACATAGCAATTATCATATAAATCCTCCTATTACAAGTCCCGCCCATACAAGACTTGTAATACTTAGATTTATACATAATCCCATGTAAACAGAACTGTGACGGGTTTTGTTAACATAGCAATTATCATATCAATCCTCATATTACAAGTCCCGCCCCGCCCATACAAGACTTGTTAAATACTAGATTACATACATAATTCCATGTAAACAAAAAAAATTATAACAGTCTTCGCGTAATACGATATTGTATAAAGCTATGAGGAAAAAAAATAATGTCCTTAGAGACCATTGTTTAACTCACAATGTCTGAGAACGAAATGAGACCATTGTGCAACTCACAATGTCTAAGAAGTAAGATGAGACCATTGTATAACTCACAATGTCTGAGGTATAATTGAGACCATTGTGCAACTCACAATGTCTTAAAAATATTCTGGTATTTATATAATAACTCTTATATAAATAAGCGTGCATATACGTAGAAAGATAGAAGGCATAAATAATAACATATATGTATGTCACATAAGCACTTAACGCAGCACGTAATTGTAAACGCACATAAGCAAGTAACGAGTAATGCACTTTGAAAATGATTGATGGTGATGCAATGTTGTGGGAAAACGGTATAGCCTAGGTAAAATATGCAACCAAGTTCTCTAGAACCGGTTGGTCTCTGATACCAATTACTGTAACACCCCCAAAAATGGTTCCGCACGGAAATATTGACCGGGAGCGTATCTATTCATAGTACAATACAACAAGATGACTAGAGAACGACCCAAATTGTGTCGTATGAAAAGTTATCTCGTGATATTTCTAGAAATTGAATATAACATTTTGACCTATAATTGCATCACAAGACAATGAAAAAATTGAAAACAATAGCAACGAGATTGAATCATTTGGAAGTATAGACCTCCAATCATATCAAGATAAGCCAGCGATCTAATTAACCTGAGAAAAACATGCTTAAAAGTGTCAACATTAAAGTTGGTGATTTCATAGAGTTTTGTAAGTATAAATATAAATATTGGAATCCAAAGATTTATAAAGTATGTATAATTATTTCAATCCTTATAATAATCGCCAAAAGTGTAAGAGTAAATGTAGAACCAAAAGATTTTAGTGTTTATTGCTTCGCCGCAATATAATGAAAAGTATTCAGAAATTAGTAATGTTTAATAAGTAGTATGGACAGTGAAATCGTTGATTTTCCAAAATGTATGGGTCTACTATAACAAATACAGTACCACATAATTAATATCTACTGTTGCACTAAGCTCATGACACTGAAGCTCGACATATATGTATGCAATTTAATGCACAAAATGTGCCCGTGTAGATGTTCAAACCCGTAAACATCCAAATTGTTCCGACATGTATGCATTCGTTGTTTCAGTACTGTCGAAACTAGTGAGAGCTACTCACCCGAACAGGGATGTCAATCCCAAATAGATCTATTTATACACTCGCGCCTCCTCAACCGGTCCTCCGGTCAAGAAATTGACAGTTCATGATAATTGGGCAATGGTGGGTTATGTTACTTAGGCACATGTAAACAGGAGATGATAACCGAAAACACTTGTGTCCAATAAAAATTAACCATTGTATTCGTAAATAGCTTTGAGTACTTAAATCCATAAGTAGAAAATAGTGTGATATAATTCAAGCAGTTGAGTTCGAAATGAGTATGTAAACAATTTCGTAAACATGTATGTAAATGAGTATGTGACAAAGTATGAAACCAAGTTTGTAATGAATTGCAAAATCAAGTATGTAAACCAAGTGTGTAGAAGTAGAATTGTAAATGATGATTGTAAACGAAAAATGTACCAAGTAGATATTTAGCATGTATTCTCTACCCCGAGATTTGTAAAATAAGTGTCAAACAAGTGAAAGAGTGGTCTATAAAACTCACATCGATTATGAAGAACGATTGGCGGGAATGTACACATTTATTACAGAGAACGAAACGGAAATTGGAACGGCTCGACCAAGAAGTTGCAACTAATCTTAACGCCTAGTACCACTAGCCTAGGATAATGAATCTGGGTTTTCCGATGGATGGTTACGTCAACGCGACACGTTGATAAAGATTTAGATTTAAAGTTGTAATAGTTTGGTGGTTGGTCAAATAAACAAATCAAAGAGTAAACGCAAAGTAAGTAATAAATTTTCAAAAATACTACATATTAAAGATGAACAAGTATATAGAGTTCAAATCGAGAATATATAACAAAGAAAACAATTAAATAAATAAAAAGTTCTCTGGTATATGATGATAAACGATTTTTTAAAGGTACAAATTATGTTAAAACGATTTTTGTAATCTTTTACCAAAATTATAATTATACTGATCTAGTCATGAATTATACAATAATATTTAAAAATTAATCTATCGTCACAAGACTTATCGTATCCAAATTTGTTGTTTTAATTGTAAACGATAAGTTTTCGTTCGTTGTCGGTTTGTTATAACCGTATATAAATTAATATGTCTTTTAAAATATAACCTAAGTCCCCCCCCCCCCCCTGCCCTAAAATATTAGAGATATAGCGAATCATAATATATAAAAATATATAAATTACATCATGTCAATTCCGTTTATAAAACGATTTCCCCTATTTATAAAAACCAAAATGTTTTCTTTTTCCCCACTTTTCAACCAAACCGCTATGTTGCAAAAAATCTACTAGTCATTAATATCTAAACATATATATTAATATCTACTAAACCCAAATTCATAAACATTACACTTATTTAACCAATTTAAAACCACCATTACTTATCCTGTTTAATAATAGTATAAAACCTTAATGTAATTGTTTATTTGTCAATTAAAATGAAACCCCACCCATTGGCGTCCAACAGCCAAACGTAACCCTCCTTCCTATAAACAACTAACCAAACGCCTCCAACTATATAACCCAACCAAACAACCTCCGTTATGTTGTTTTTTCTGCCCAACCAAAGACTCCCCTGATGGCGCTAACGATCCAAACCAAACACACCCTCCGGTGTAACGCACAAGCAAACCAAAAGACCCCCCTTCTGTCAAAACTTGCAAGACAGTACCAATACTGCCCCCTTTTGGTGTTTTCTGTGTTCCAAACACCCCTGTTTGGGTGTTTTCTATGCCTAAAAAATAACGCACCCAATGGGTGTTAATAACCAGAAACAACACACCCTTGTGGGCGTTTCCTAAGACCAAACGCACCTTATTTGGTTTTAATACCAACCAAACGCACTTTGGTGCTTATGAACAAAGCCAAACGCATTCCCATGGCTGTGGTTTAATACAAAACACACCCTTCCACGATGCCGACCACAAAACAAACGCATCCAACGCGTGTTTTACACACAGCCAAACGTACCTATTTGGCTATATGATCCACACGCACACCTTTACGTATAAAACCATAACGCACCCTTGTGGTCGGGTCTGCAAGATGCAAACCCAACCAATTCACCCTATTTGGTACAGTTTAAGAACAAAACCAACACACCCTATGTCGGGTTGAGAGCAAACCAATACTCACCCGCTGGTGATACCACAAACCCAAACGCACCCTTGTAAAGGCAGCGAGATGTTGATGGAAGATGGTTGGATTTCGTGGTGAGTGATGATGATGTTATAGGCGATGGTGGAGAGAGGAGAAGATGGAGATGGTGGCCGGCTGTTAGTTATATACAAGCTGGTTAGGTCATGTGGGGCTGGTGATTGAATAGAAATGTATGGAAGGTGGGGTGGCGTCGTGTATTTGTCGTGGGTGGCAGCGGGGCGTGTCTCGCTCGGAGAACGGCCGGTAAGCGGCGCTACGGATATTGGGAGAAGAAGGGAGAGAGACAAGTAGGGTTTGATATATATATATATGAAAATGAACCCTAATCTCTTCATATATATACTCATTAGGTTTTCAAAAAAAAATAATGGCAAGTGTTTATTAGTATAGGGTTAATTTTATAAATACTATCACAGGGACTAAAAGTGTAACTTTTGTTAGATAATGGTTCAGGACTTGCTTGGACTAGTAAACGGGTGATTCAAAATACGAAACCCGCGCCATTGCTATTCAAAATGATTTTCCTCATTAAAAAGAGTATTAATAATAAACGACTAATATTTTATAAATATTTTTATAAAATATATTTAAAATGATTATTATTTATTTAGTTGGTACTATTGAGTGTTGCGAGCAAGCTTTGTGAACTTTATTTTGAACATTCGTGTTTTTAAATAAACGTTTTTGAACAAAATATTAAACGATTTATTAAATATTTTTATTTAATAAAAGTGATAATTAAATATAACTCTAATTATATTTGTGTCGGTATGCGGGTTTCAAAACTTTGCGAGGCTGTTTTAGTCATTTTTTGATTATTTTTGGGTCTCGGGCAAAACTCAAAAGTTGTCCGGAATGTCATTTTACATCAAATTGATTTAGAGTCCGAGTCGTGAAAGCGTGATTTAGCGGGTCGTTTTTTGATAAGTCAACTTAGGGATAATATATATCTTTTCGTTTCCAAGTCAAATAAGTAAAAATAAATAAATTTGCACGTGAGAGATATGTAATAATAAATATGATTTATTATTTAAATATGTTCCAAAAAATTTATCAGTTACGCGAAAATCGTTTTTATGTGACAATAAAAGATCAAAAGTCAAAAAAGTAAGATCGGACCTGAAAAAGTCCAAAGTTAAAGTTAGTCAATTAAAATTCCAAAATTGCCACGGATGTTACACAACAAAAGTGAGATTGAGAAAGTCTTGTATTCTCTGCCATAAAAGAAGAAAAAAAGAGAAAAAAAAAAGAACTTCTTCTCTTAGCTTGTCTGATTTTAACTGGACAGCCACATCTACCATATCTTTCACCTTAGATGCAAGGTATTTGTCAGCAATGCACGGAATAGATGATAATGCTTCAGCAAATTGATTAGTTTATTTGAGTTCAAACAGGTCAGACTCTAATGAGAAAACCCTGCGTTCAAAGCCGAATAGGGATGCAAAGTTTGGGATCTCTGGCATAGTTGTTGTTGGAATTGTTGTTGTTGTTGTGGAATCATGTGTTTGTTGTTGAGGTTGAATGATTAGAATGGGTGTTTGAGGGATGATAGTGGCAGAGGAAGGTATAAACGGGAAACGTGCTTCGCATTTAGATTTAAAATAGGAGTCGATACGATAAACCTGTATTCCAGTAGAGGGATTAATGAATTTAGCCACCAAGTCTGATGAAGCAGAGGAGCTTTGTAGTTGCACTACTGGAGGTTCAGTAGTTAGGGTTACTTGAGCTTCTGCGTTTCTGATTTGTTTAGCATCTCTGTCATTTCGGCATCACTTCTACTCAGGTTGATATTCAAGTCTCCGTACAGTTCCCCATTATCTTCATCGCCTTGTTCTTCTCCCATAGTATCATCATCCTGTTTATTTTCATCTTCCTCCGTGAGTTCATAATCAGGTGGTGTTGAAACTTTCTGATCAGAGGTCACGTCATCATCATCATCATCATCATCATCTGCTTTTTCTTCTTCTTTTTCTTTTTCTTGATCATCTGCTATGTATGTTGACAAGTTTGGGTGAACAAAATCATCTCCTTCATCATCTGATTCAGTTCTTTGGCTGTCATTCTCTTGATCATCGTCTTCATCATCATTATCATCATCGTTATCATCACTGTCATGCTCCTCATCTTCTTCCCTGCATCCACCTCCTTGACTGAAAGTCCTGGATTCTTCTTTCAACTCTGATCCTGTATTCGGGTACAGCAGGAACCTCTGGTATTGACACCAACTCCTTCATTTGTCCAGATCCGGATTGTTGTTGCTGCATCAGGAACCTTTGACAGAATGTCAACTCCATCACCTGAGCCACTTGCGTGAGAGATATGGAATTCTTTCAAGCTTCTCCTTAGTTTGCCAACATTCATTAGTTCCTGCTTCGATAATGCTAACTTCAGAAATAGTACAGTTAAAAAACCTTTGACTTTGTTGTAGTAGGCTTACTCCTTTACTGAAGTCTTAATCTTTACCTTTTAGAAGTTGAGAAGGGCTTTGTTTATGGAGATATTCAGAGTCATTCTTTTTCTTTGTAGCTTTTGACTTGGGAGCCTTTTCACCAGTAGCATAATCACGGGTAAGTCTTGAAAGCTTCGGACCCTCCAACATGCTTGATTGTTCAAGGCTGAGGGAGAATAGCACCGATTCTTGTATGTCCTTAAGTTTTGTGAAATACCTCATATTGGTGTGAACATGAAGTCATCCCTGGCATAATGCCAAAACATCTTGTTTCGCTTTGGAATTGCTGGATCCTTTTGCTCGATGTAAGTAGTCGACAATGACTTTGGTAAAACGTGATAGTACATGTCATTGTTCTTTTTTTAGATTCTTTGTTCTCTCACTTGAAATACCAAGTCCTTCCCACAATAGATAGACATATCAACCTGCCTTGTTGTGATACAGGCCCGCAAGAATTTGAGCACGGTTGAGAGGCGAAAGACTTTCCATCAGCAGTAGTCTTTCCACTTAGCCAACTTGTTTATTTATGGCAATCAAATGATCTCCCAAGGTGAAGCATACTGTTGACATTGACATAAGAGAAAAACTTTATTATTCACCAGTTGTGTCCAAGATCTCTGATAAAAGATAGAATATCCTCCCTTTCAAGGGGATGTTCTTCCAAATTTCTTGACCAGGGAGTTTGGGCAAAAATTTTGAGCATATCTCTGAAGTTGTCAACAATTGTATGTGATATAGACACTCAAGCACATTCAAGACAAAGGAATCTAGCTTCATAGCACAAAACCCACAACATTTATACATAAAAATACAAAAACCTAAATTTTCACACTTAATATTTGATCATAAATCATTCATATGTTATCCTTTTACAAAACTCAACTAGACGAGTCTTCTACACACTATGGCCATCAAAACCCCTCAAACAATTTAAAGATTTACACACTTTTGATTTTGAGAAACCCTAATTCAAAAATTAGAGTTCAAAAATGTATGAAATCGTAATTCCTTCAAGGTATAAGATGTATGGGATGTGTAGAATAAGTTATTAGTTATACCTTAAGCGTGATATCAATTGGAAAAGGAGAATAATAGATGGGGATTCGAATGAGGGAGAGGGAGAGGGAAAAATTATTTCAAGTGAGTGTGAGTGTGTGTACAAGTGACGGGGTGGGTGGGGGTGATATAAAATTTTGGTTTTTGTCACTTTCACCCCCCAAGTTACATATCCTTTTTAATAAGTTTTATTAGGCAAATATAGTTTAACAATTGGCACACTTATTCCCTAATGTTTTAACTAGCATACCTAACCACTTAATTCATACTTTTACTCCCTAAAGGCATAAACACATAACATATAAGGCACCGATAAGCTAAACTTAACTAACTTTTCTTAAGAATGATATTCTGTTATTGTTTAAAAAGCCTTTTTCCTTTAAACACATTTTTATTATGAAGAAGATTCCCCCTCAAACACTGACCCGTTTTCTATTTAAAGAGTTGTAGTCATTATTTGAGAAGTCGAATGTCTTTGAAAAGCATTTTCTGATGACTTATTGTTTTATTTTTGAAAATCAAACACCATGAAATAAGATTTCTCTTATTTTAACACATAAGTGCACTGACACGTACACTTATTGTATATAGGAAGCACGGGTTGTGTTGCAAAGTAAACACAAGCCTTTGTATGGCCATTAAGTAGACCATGCCCGAGAATAAATTCCCGTTGAGAGGTCAAGTTTTCTTTTTGAAATACTTGCCTTTAAGATGATGACTGGGTTGCTATTTGAAATAATAGCAAGCCATTTGGCATGTTTTGAAAACTTTTGAAACTTCTGCTCGAACTTCATTTACAGCCTCGTATCATTATTGAATGACATTTCTAAGACCGTAAATGTTATCGATTTTTAGAAGACATGCCATTATTACCTCTTTTTATATTTTTTGCATTTTTTAATTTTTTAATTTGGTTTTTAAAGATTTTATATTTTTGTATTTTGATTTTATAAAAGTTTTCTGAAAATGAAAAATCTTTTTGAATTT
>BQNB010085815.1:0-28361 GCA_026074375.1 Tanacetum coccineum
CTTCTTATCAAAACGCAATATGGTCTTCAAGCAAAACGCAACCAAATGTTGAAGCAAAACGCAGTGATGGTCTTGAAGCAAAACGAATGATGGTCTTGAAGCAAAACGCAACCAAATCTTGAAGCAAAACGCAGTGATGGTCTTAAAGCAAAATGCAGTGGTCTTGAGGCAAAACGCAGTGGTCTTGAGGCAAAACGCAACCAAATCTTTAAGCAAAACGCAGTAACCAAAACGCAGTCTTCAATAACCAAAACGCAAGAGCAAAACGCAACCTATAATAAGACAAAATGCAGTACAGTTGTCTTTTACCAAAACGACAAAACGCAGTGTGCTATTTGAGGCAAAACGCAATGAAGAATGTCTTAGAGAGGCAAAACGCAATGAAGAAAAATACGAACTTTTTCACCTAAAAATCACCCTTTCGAACGTTTTTGCTTGGTTTCTTTTATACAACTTGGTCCTAGAAGGTTATAACAACTATAAAAACACTAACTTTAACATCACAAACATGAGAATCAAAGAGTGTCAAACTTTTGATCTAAACTAACCAAGGAAACGCACACACAATCTAGCTAATCATCCCATGTGCTCAAATACCAATTATAGTATACATGATATCATAACACAAGCATGGATGATTGGGTTGACAAATTATCTAGAGAGAGAAAGTGAGGTTTCTAGTGAGAGAAAAACCAAATGAAAGCTTTGTGATAAAATGAACAACCAACCCCTTCCCATGGCTGGAAAGGGGTTTATATACATGTGTTTGTGAGCTCTATGGGCTTGGGTATAGGCTTAACACTTGGGTAAAAGACCCGGCCCAATACCGAAAGTCATACGCTTACTTTTTAACTACGAGTTTTGCTATACTAAACATTACACGGGGGTGACCGAGTCTTTTTCATAATCCTAACAAGTTTTTTAGTCAAATTTTTGAATCTGTGTGTTTCTTAGTCAGCCAAGTAGCAGCATAATCTTATTAAGCTTTTAGTGGTTAGTTTTGCCTCATATGCTCTTAGTTGTGATTTTAAATCAGGTTAGAAGTATTTTCTTTTAGTCTGCACTTTATCTAATTTGGTTTTAACCATTTGGTCATTTGCATCAGAAAGGCATTTGCAGACCATTTGCAGTCCATTTTTGATCATCTTTTAAACCAGCTTAAGTAGAATTTAGAAGTTAAGATTTAGTAGTCTTATAGTTTTTATATAGCTTAGTATAGATTAAAACTTGTTTTTCATTTCTAGCTTATTTCCTAGGGTAAAATAGCTTTTAAATTTCATAAAAAAAACCTAAAAAACCAAAAACAGTAGTAACTAGAACTTAGCTTTTAAATTTTGATTTCTAGCTTTTAGAATTTGTTTTTATGATTTGGATTAATAGTTTATAAGTAGGTTGTTAAGTTTTCAAAAGCTCAAATCCTGTAATAGCTTATTGTGCAATTTAGCTTATCTAGTTTTTAAGCCTTAAGTTATAGTTTCTGAGTTTGCTCTTTTAATCATTAAATTTAGGAGTCCTATAGTATTTTTAGCTTATTTAGCTTTTCATAATTAGCTTCTACATGTTATAAGCTTTCAGGTTTAGCTTTTGTTTTTAAAAATGAGCTTAAAATGAGTTGTGTGCAAGCTGTTAAGTGAAAACTAGTTTTTTGGTCCTTATAAGCTCACTTTCTGAAAACAGCTTTTTCATTAGCTTTTTGAGTGCTTATTTTTGAGTTTCAGCTTATATTGCTTTTATTAAAGTTGCTTATCTTTAGGTGCTTAACAACTTTTGTTCTTTAAGTTTTTTATAAAAACCAAAAAAAAGGGGAAGTGGAAGTCGGGGGTGAGCAAGACTCGAACCCCCGACCTCAACACCTCAACCCTTTATAACACACCACACACCACTCCCTACCGCTGTGCCCTTGGGTCTTTTTCATAAGACTCTTGCACAATTAATTTCTTATACTCTTTTTGGCCAATAAGCTTTATAAGCTGTTTAAGCTTATTTCACGGCTTATTTAATAAGCTGTGATCTCGGGCTTATTTTTCCTAGGTTTTAAGTAGTGTAAGCTATTTTCTGTCATTTTTCTAGAATTTTTATAGTTCATTTAGTATTTTTAAACATTTATTTTCATTAAAAACTTTAAAAAATCATAAAAAATAGAAAAATAATCAAAAAAAATAAAAATCTTTTTTAGAAAATTTTCTTTTATCATTTAGAACGTAGGAAAATTAGTTTGACTCTCGTAGGTTTATTTTTGAGCATTTTAGCTTTTAGGGCTCGGTTTTCGATTCCCGTTATTCGTTTTTGTGATTTCTTTCAAATTTTATCATTAAGTTTTCAAACTTTGCAAATCCCTTTATTTTATCATAGAATTGATTATTAATTTCAAAATTCTAGGGTTAAGGTCTATTTGAGTTAATTTTTGTCATTTTCGTTTTTTCGTCCGCGGTTTTGTATATTTAACTTGCATTTAATTGTTTTAATTGATCTTAGTTCATAGTAAATTATTCAAAAGTTAATATTCATTTCATAACATTGTCCAAACTCAATCGATGGGTATCAATTCGCATTCTTTGGGAACGACCTGATAATCACTTACCGGTTGAATCGTATTATATTATATAATTTTTATTAGAGATTTTCCTTTTGATCCTTTTCTCAAGGGTAAATTGGTAATTTTTCATAGTATTATATTTTATTTTTACGTGTGTTAGAATTTAATCAATCATGTACCGAATATTGTTAAATAATGGAGATGCGATTCATTCCACACTTACAACATATACTGTTGGGATTAAAAGCTTCTTGATGCTGTTTGGAAGTAACTGCTGCTAAGTTAGTGTTGCTGGAATAAAAGTTAGTGTTGCTACTTACAACTGCTGAAGGATTACAACTGCTAAAAGAGTTTCTACTGTCTGAAGGATAAAAACAAGAAAAAGGATTAAGATGAAGATTGTTTATCAAGATTACTTACGGGATAAGTATGAGATACTTTTGTAAAAGATACGTATAAGTTATTAATTTAGAAGATCATGATAACTTAGGAAAATATTGTAAGCCTGTTAGGACTCCTTAGTGTATAAAAGGAGGTTCTAGGGTATAGAGTTAAATAAACAAAAACATTCATACACATTCATACGTTTTGATATATAGTTCAAGGTTGTAAACCCTAGTACTACACAAAGTACTCGTATTACTGATAATAATACTGGAGATTTTTAGTGATATCATTGTTCATACAATTTACTATTTCATTTATATTATTCTAAGTATTAAAGAGTAGATTCTGCATACTCTTTAGTATTCACAAAGTTTCTACCATAGTTGTTTTGGATTTATCTAGAGTAACTTAACCTTTACAAGCTAAAGAATCGATCTTAAGTTGGGATCCACAAGTGTTCAGGAGTTGGTTTTGAAACTTTGCTCTAGATGAAAACTAACAATGAAGGAACTCTTTACTACAGGGAGAGATGGATCTAGAAACTGCTCAAATCCACTACTACTGCATAGTTGCTCACTCTCAAAACAGTGTGAATTATTAATATGTGGAGACTCAGGTTTGAGCATTACTTTCAAGTACAAGTTTATGCTCTACGGACATGTCTTAGCGATGGAAACTCATTCAAACCTCAGCTAAAACAACAACCAAATGCTGATGGTACCTAACTACACTAATACCAGGTCCTGTAATACTGAAGAAAAAGGTTCATAAAAGAATATATGAAGGCAAAAAGTATGTAACTGATGCATTCTAATGAACATCTAATAATTTAATCAGTATAAAGATGCTAAGACTTTGTTTGCTGATATACAAACAAGATCTGGTGGTAATGAAGCCACAAAGAAGACTCAAAAGACTCTCCTGAAGCAAATGTATAAGAACTTTAGTACTCCAAGCATAGAGTCTCTTGACGCTATTTTTAACAGGCTTCAAAAGATTGTAAGTTAGCTGGCTATCTTGGGTGAAAATATTTCATAAGAAGATCTCAATTTGAAATTTTTGAGAAGTCTACTTTCTTAATGAAATACTCATGTTGTGGTCTGGAAAAATAAACCTGATCTAGCCATAATGAGCTTTGATGATATATACAACAACCCCCCCCCCCTATTTCCAAGTTTGTTGAAACAAGAAGTTTAAAAGAAACTGCAAGCTCAAGCTCAAATTCTCAAAACATGGCTTTTGTGTACTTCTCTTTTTCTAGCAGTACAATGAAGTTAATATGCTTATGGAGTTTGTATGCTAACACTACAAGTTTAGCCTGCTATGCCTCTAGTTAGTACTACTAATATCTAAGTGATGACATGTTTCTGCTTTTTTGGCAAGTCAACTAAACGGGTCTCAACTTGTATATGAGGACCTTAAATAAATCCATAAAGATGACATAGAAGAAATAGATTTGAAATGGCAGTTAGCATTGCTGAGCATGAGGACATGAAGGTTTTTCCAAAAAACTGGTAAAAAGATCATTATCAATAGGAGTGACAGAGCTAGATATGACAAGTCAAAGGTGAAGTGTTTCAACTGTCACAAGATGGGACACTTTGCAAGGGAATGCAGAGGACCTAGGAACCAAGATAGCAGGAACTGGAATCAAGACAGCTCTAGAAGGACTGTAAATGTGGAAGAAAATTCTTCCAAAGCCATGTTGGCTATTGATGGAGCTGGTTTTGACTGGAGCTATATGGCAGATGATGAAGTCCCTACAAACATGTCTCTTATAGATTTTTCAAACTCTGAGGTAATAATGATAAAATTGTTCAACAAACCTGTCTAAAAAGTTGTGAAATCTTAAAACTCAACTTGATGATTTAAGAATAGAGTTTAACAAATTCTGGATTCAATTTAGCCAAATTTTAAAAAAGGATTAGCATACTGTAGAAGAGACAACTTGTTTTACAATAAGAATGAGGTTATTTTTTGTGAGCAACTTGTTTCTAACCTAAAAGAGATATTTCATTATAAAACTCAGAAATTAGTATGCTTAAAAGTGAGTTAGAAAAGCTTAAGCAAGAAAAAAAAGCAATCAACTTAAAATTGAAAATTTTGATAATGCTTCTAAGAGTCTAGACAAATTAATGGGGAGTCAGATATCTGATAAAAGTAGAAAGGGTCTGAGGTTTGTAAGCTATAATGATGTCCCACCTCCTCCTACAAGGTTATTTTCACCCCCAAATCTTGATTTGTCTTACTCTGATCTAGAGGAGTTTCAACAGCCTGAGTTTGTCAAGGCTATGGACTTAAGACCAGTAAGAATGTTAGTGAAGATATTTCTAATGAGGTTAGGGAAACTCCTGATGCCCCATTAGTTAAGGAGTTGGTGTCAGATGATAATTTAGAGAAGAAAACTATTTCTTTTTTTTATTTTTTTTTTTTTTTCTTTTTTGTTTTGTTACATCACTGTTGCAAGATAGAATTTGTTAGACCTAAACAATAAGAAAAACCAGTTAGGAAACCAGTTAAGTATGCTAAAATGTATAGGTCACAATGTTATCCCACGATATAATCCAAACACAACTTATTAATAAGCACCAATAAGCAAGAAATAAGAAGAAATCTTAAAGAGAGAAAGTAGAAAGAAAAACAACTAGATTAGAGAGAATGGTGAGTTACAAGTGAATGAAAAAATGTAACCAACACCCTTCACCAAGTATGGTGAAGGGATATTTATACCCTTTTGCCTTAAGTAAGGCGTATGGGCTTCTAAATGGGCCAGGCTTGGCTTCTCGTGGGCTTTTAGCCTGATACATAGACAATATTAGATTACACTCCAAGCCCGTTGAACCGACTAGCCTTATTACATTACAAGACCTGTTTGACTTTCTAAGACCGATAAATTCTTGTTTGGATTAATATTTTAAGTAACAATCTTCCACCATGGTTGAGGTCTCTTTATTCAAACTCCTCTGTACCGCCGATGAGATTGAAGATATGACGTTTAACGTTTATGTTTTGCCTTGTTATGGTCTTGTCTTGTTTGTAACAGCTTTGTTCATTCATGCTTTGTGATCTTGATTTGAGCCTTTGTCTTTTGACTTTGAGTTCTTGAGATCGTTATCTTGCATCATCTACTTGATTGAATCATCTTGATTGACTTTCTTGTTCCAACTTGTGCTCTTGACCAAAAGCTTTTCTTGTTAATTCTTGTTTGACTTATATGATAATAAGGTCAACAATTTTCCAAAATATGATTCTTTAATTAATACTTTGAGGCTCTTGATGAGGGGAAGTTTAGAAATCAATATCTTGTGTTGAACGATTGACTTTGAAAGCTTGAGAATGAGCATGTGGTTTTATGAATCCAACTCGTGGAATGAGGCTGCACCAACCGTCGTTTATACCTGAAATAAGACATGTTAGCAATAAAAGATGAATATGGCTTGTCATTCATCTTGATTCGGTTGCATTAAACCTTTGGTTTTCCGTTTTATCGTTATAAATACTATAAATGTGATCAGTAGATTCAAAGAATCTCCTTGACAGGGTTTCAACTCAAAGCATAGGATCTTCTAACACAGAAGTATTAGATTCACCATGCTTGCTAGTTCGCATTACCAAAACGTCTCAAAGTAGACAACCCGGTAAGAGTGAATCAGATTGTTACTATCTTTCTAATTTAGTCGCAATTTATTTAATGGACCACAATTGATATCCGTTATCACATGCTTGATTCGTATAGAAATCTTGCAAGTCACTACCAGAGCCTTGTTTTGATGTTGGCTCAGCTGGATTTCTATCTTCACTGTGAATACTTAAGTATCACTCATGTTCTGGAAAGATCTAAGGATTATGCGTAGACTCTTTGTTATAATTGTGAACTTTATGGTGTTCAAAAGAGTTATTTTGACATTGTGTATAATGGAGAATTGAATTTGATCTCTTCTGCTCTAGACTCAATTTTTGCCACTTTTGTTTTTAGTAATCGGAGCTGGTGCAGAACTGCCACTATTCTATTTAACAATCTCAGAGTGAGAGTCAATAGATAACGTATGTATTCCAGACAAATGAGCCAGGTTCTTTTGAGAGAAAACTTGAATGGCTGGGAAGGTTGTGCAATGCATCACTGGGGTCCATGACGACTTTTCCAATATCAACAATCATCTTTGTGATTTTGACTAGATTATGTATTGACTGGTTTTCTGCCTATGGTGTAAGGAGGGGCTTCTTTTCTTTTTACCTTGATCATACATTTCTTTTGAATTCTCAACCCCTTCATTGCTTACCAAGACGTCATTTTACTAACACTTGTTGTGATTGATTCCAGTGTTAGTCAAATCTTAGTCGGCATTTTTTCCTTATCACGATTTTATTCCATTAATACCTAAGGGACTGTTATTTCTAACTATAGCGTGTCCTTGGGTAGATCCCTCGGTTTTGGTTGGATCGTGGGAATTAACTCTAACTATCTCTTTGATTCAGAATCATCGTGAAATTATTGGGTTTGTTGGGTATAGAGGATCGAACCATAAAACCATTTTCTGACATTGTTATTTTCAAATACTCCCCCTACACCATGTGCTCGAGATTCGAAAAATTATTTAGCCACATGAAGGAACGAGTTGCACTTTGAGTCCTAAAGATCACATTCGAACTATACATATTTTAATCACCATTTTCTCCCCTTATTTTAAATAATAAAACACTTAGTTATTTGAATATACCAATTGATTAAAATTTGACATGAAAAATTCCATGGGGAGAAAAAATTATACTACGATATTGCATGAATTCATTTTTCGGATAGCTCCCCTTCAACAGTATATATGGGATACCAATATTTATTAAAACTTGACATTGGAATGAAAAATTGATATGACACCACAAAATGTTGAAGACGGAGTGAGATGCCTTAGTGAACAATGTATATTATTAATTGACATTAAGTTTCCACATTTTAATTTCACAAAATGTGTTTGGATACATAAATTGACATTTATGTGATTGTATCTAATCATTAAAAAGGTCTTTGTTTTAAATAAAGCCCCCCCCTCATAAATGATTTTTTAAATGACATTGCGTACTACAATTCTTTAAAAAATTATCGAAGGGAAAGGATTGTTGAACACACAATTTTAAACCAAATACCTCTTTTTATGTAAAACATACACAAATTATATTGTAGACAATATTTGGACAATTTAAAGTTCTTTTTGAAAAATTGTGTTAACGTTTTAAAAAACATGATAGAAGACTTTTTTCTTTTTTAGAGTAAGCGCCTGAAGCGTACATTCCCTAATACATTCCGGGACAGAGTTATGTATGAAATGTACATAAGTCATGAGGAAAATTTAGAAATGACATGTTTGAAAGCGTTTGAAAACTCCTGTTCGAACTCTCATTTACACGCCTGTGCTTCTATCGATGTTAATCTACATTTTCTAGGTACGTAAATTTATCGATTCCAGAACACTGTCGAGAAGATTTTTTTGGTTATTTTTAAAAATTTTCAGATTTTATATTTTGTTTTTCTAGGTTTTATATTTTTCTATTTTATTTTATTTTTCAAAATTTTTATAAATAAAAAATAAATAGAGAATAAAAATAAATACAAATTGATGTTTGATGGATCAAGCTATTTATTGCCCAGAATATAAAACTCTCCAGTTCATCTGGAGTAAAACATCTCATACCGAGTCGTTGACAAGTACTAAAGCCTTTCTTCGATAATGCTTTAGTGTAAAAAGTCAGCTAAACTGGTATTCAGTTCCGACAAAGAATAATTCAACAATACCCTTTTCAACCTGTTTCTTGATGAAGTGATATCTGGAACATCGATGTGCTTGGTATGGGAATAGGCGGACTGGATTGCACGAGATGGCTTATGGGCTGCCTTTTAAGTCACAATACATAGGTATTTTATCAAAGTGGGAAGCCATAATCTGTGAGCTGAGTTCTCAACCATGAACTTGTGCGCTGCACGCAGATAAAGACACATATTGGTGCTGCTGAAGACATTAGATGTAGTCCTGCTTTTGGAGACAACTGACTAACTTTTCAACCACTAGAAATTTGTATGCCACAGATGTACCTCTTACGTGATTGGAGACAGCCCGGCCGTGATTCGATCTAAAAAAAGTAGTTTAGTTCAATCCGGTGTCCTTAGGATACCAGAGACCATGTTAAATTGGAGTCTTTAATGGTACCGAAAGATACGTATAACCGCAGGTGAGATGTTTCTCAGTAGGTTTTGCTTGATTAGCGAGCACACTAACATGTTTGCATGACAATATCTGGTCTTACTTGATGTTAGGGTTCATGAGTGAGCTCCGACCATACTACGATATTCATTTGTCGAAGGGTATCACTCAAGTCAGCTCAAGGTGTTTTGTAGCCATGGTGTACCAATCTATCCAATGAGGTAATACCATGCTTTTTAAGTTCTCTTGAGCATACTTAGTTGGTTTATGAAGATACCACTGAGGGGGTATTGGTGAATCTGAATTCCTAAAAAAGGAAATTTCAGCTCCCCCATCATAGACATATCAAACTTGTTGTGCATTAGTTTTCCAAATCGTTTTGAAAGTTTTGGGTTCGTAGAACCAAAAATTATGTCATACACGTAAATTTGCACAAGCAATATGTCTTCCTCATGTTTAGTTATGAACATAGTTGGATCAATAGACCTTTTGAGAATCCCTTCGGATTCCAGGAAGATGGAGAGTTTATCATATCAGATCTTGTGCTGTTTGGAGACCATTTAATGCTTTCTTAAGACGGTAAACTTTGTTAGGATAATATGGGTCAACAAATCCATCTGGTTGGTTTACGTACACTTCTTCCTTCAGAGGTCCATAAAGAAATGCTGTTTTAACGTCCATTTGGTACACTATAAATGATTTGTGTACAGCATACGCAATGAATAACCGTACAGCTTCCAACCGAGCAACTAGTGCAAATGAATCTTTGAAATCAATTCCTTCCTTTTGAGCATATCCCTTAGCTTTACAAGACAGATTTTTTTTTTTTGGGTTTTTTTGCATAAGACAGTATTTCCTCATCTCGTTTGTTTTTCCAGTGCACTTTAATGTTAATGACATTTTTGCATTGAGGGTCTGTCGATATTCCTTACTCTAGTCGATCAAACTGATGAAGTTTTCCTGTATTGATTAAATCATGGCAGATTCAGCCATGGCTTCTTTGTGTTCTATGGTTAGGTTCGACTTAGGTGAGTGCGGATCATAACACCATCTTGCGATCAGTTTCTAGCTGGCGTCTTGTTCTAAATGATTGAGAGGATTTCAATGGACTTTGTTCTAATGGATGATCTTTTGTCCAACGTTGTGCGGAAGGATGGTGTTGATAGAAAGTATGCATATTTGACGAATCAACATGACGAGACGATGTCTCCCCTTGTTCTTGTACCGGTGTACTAAAGATGTTGATAAATTCATCGTCGTCAAATTGTGCATTTTCTGTATTGGTTTCTGCTTGAATAATGTTCTCAGGTGCAGTGACAGGTGTTGGTATTGAGTTGTGGTGTTGAATCCAAAACCAATTCCATAAGCTTAAAAATAAGCTAATAAGCTACGTATCATATTTGGTTATCACCATAAGCTATAAAAATAGTCCGCAAAAATATGACATACTAGGATAATAACCAAAAATACTTCTACTCACTACCTTGTGGTTTTCGAACCACCTTAAGCCTAAAATAAGCCGAAAAGTGCTTATAAATAAGTTATTATCCTAAATAAGCTAATTTGTAACAAATGTTTTTCAACCATCACGACCACAATATTAAAACTAATAAAACCTCATTTTCCCTTCTTCCATTTTCGAACCGAAACCGAAACCAAACAACCTTTACATTTTCTTTGTTTTCGATTTTTACGACGATCAACTTGTACAACTAACATCTATGCATCATAAGGTATTCAAAAGTACAAAAATATTTGAAATAAGATGACGTACAAAAATCGTTACTTTTGAACAAGATCGACACGAACCAAACAACCCAAACGTTGTTTAAATGTTAACCTGTGCACTAGAATCAACTCGGAAGTACCCAAACTCTCATGTTTTTGATCTAGTTTCAAAAATTATAAGTGTGTGTGTGTGTGTTTTATTCGGACGCAACAAGTGAGGAACACACACAAAATATGTGTTTTTTAAAGAAAAATGAGATATGCATGATATGGAATCAAACAAACTAATATGTACCAAGGCTGGGACAAGCCACCCTAATAACTAGCCATCTTGTTCCCCTTGTTGTCCCATATCCGATTACAACATCCTAGGGGTTCGGGATTGCTTCTTTCCGTGTCAGGTTTACTTAAATCTCAAAAACCGTGATCAAAAAATATTTCCCGAAGTTACTTAGCATTTTTATTCATCTTAAAAATACTTTTTCAATAACCTAGAGTATTTACATGACATATTTCCATTTGAAATTCCCTAAAACTCATTTTAAACATTATCGGACGTGTCGAAACTCGTTTTCGGCATTTCACGCTATTCATGGGTCAAACCACCTGGAACACAATCAACATAATAATATCCTCTAAAAAGGATTATCATTCACCATATAACCATAAATCACCTCAATCATATTATTTCACATAAATCCACCACTATCAACACGGTACAAGTTCTAACGAAACAGACAAATGTCAAATAGTCAAAAGACTAAATTAGAACATTTAAAATATAGAAAGGGCAAGGGTTACACTCACAAACATAATGATATCTTCTATGGTAGTGTTTGGCGCCCCTCTAAACCCCTGGTTCGTTGGCAATAAGAAGTTCGGCTGAATTATCGTAAAACATCTTAATAGGTTCATTTATTGTTGGTACAATACCAAGCCCTGAAATAAACTTCCTAATTCAAATAGCTTCCATTACATCCTCTAAAGCAACTATGTATTCAGCTTTTGGAGCGGACATTGCAGTAGTACTTTGCTTGGAGCTCTTCCAGTCCACTACGCCTCCATTCAAAATGAAAACATATCAAGTTTGAGATTTTGTATCATCTTTATCAGTCTCAAATCCATCATCGCAATAGAAATCAACTCGAAGTTCAGCTTCTGGATTTCCACCATAAACCAAGAACATATCTAGTATTTCTTAAATACTTAAGAATATTTTTCACAATAGTCCAGTAAAGTTCACTAGGATTCTGTTGAAACCGGCTTGTTATATTTTGCACCAACGCAACATCATGTCTAGTGCATCTTACAACATACATAATGGAACCCACAGCCGAAAAATAAGATACATTTTGCATACGCTTCACCTCTTAAGGTGTTGAAGCACATTGTGTTTTATTCAAGTCAAGTCTTTCTTGCATGGGGATATAACCACGTTTGGAAGTATCCATCCTAAATTTTTTCAAGATTTTATCCACGTAAGCACTATGACTTAGTCTAATTAATCGCTTTGATTTATCTCGGTAGATCTTGATTTCAAGAATAAATGCTTATTCCCCTAAATCTTTCATGGCGAAACACTTTCCAAGATATGACTTTACACTTTGTAAACTTGAAATGTGATTTTTCATGATAATTATGCTATTGACATATAAGATGAGGAATGTAACATTACTCCTACTAGCCTTTTGATATACACATGGCTCATCAAGATTTTGAGCAAATCCAAACTTTTTGGTATCCTCATCAAATCTTTTATTCTAGCTTTTTGATGCTTGCTTAAGCCCATAAATGGATCTTTGAAGCTTGCATACTTTCCTGGGATGATTAGGATCAACAAAACCTTCAGGTTGCACCATATAAATGTCTTCATCAAGATAACCATTTAAGAAGGCAGTTTTGACACCCATTTGACATATCTCATAGTTATAGAACGCCACTATGGCTATAAGAATCCTAATAGCTTTAATGTCAGCAACGGGTGAGAACATTTCTTCATAATCAACCTCGTAGGTTTGAGTATAACCCTTTGCTACTAGACGAGCTTTATAGGTGTGTACAATGCCATCCATGTTAGTTTTTTTCTTAAAAATCCATTTGCTTCCAACAGTCTTACAATTAGGAGGAAGATCAACCACGTACCAGACATGATTATCTTTCGTGGATTGCATTTTCGCATTCATAGCATCGACCCACTTATCAGATTCCGGATCTAATAAGGCAGCTTTATAGTTAGTATGTTCATTAAGATCCCTTAAACTCTGCTCCTCCACTTCTACATTTAGACATAAGCGATCAGGAGCTCGATGTGTCCTTGCAGACCTACGAACGGGAACAACTTCCTCTTGAGGTGGTTCGAAACATTCAACCTCTATAGGAATTTCGCTAGTGTTTTCAGAAGGTGATGTATCTTCATTGTGAATTTCTTCAAGTTTTACGGCCCTCCCACTGACTTCTTGAGATATAAGATTTTTCTCCAAGAACTTAGCATACCTCGCAACAACTGTTTTGTTTTCAGGTGAGAAGTAGAAATAGTAACCCATCATTTTCTTTGGGTATCCTATAAAGATACACTTAACAAATCTTTGTTAGAGTTTGTCAGGCGTACCCCGCTTCACAAGCGCCCCACATCTCTGGATCTTTAAGTAAGACAAGTTAGGAACTTTTTCATACCATAATTCATATGGTGTCTTATCAACCTACTTGTTTGGAACCATATTGAGAATGCGTATAGCAGTCTCTAGAGCATAATCCCAAAAGGATAACGGCAGAGTTGTAAGATTCATCATTGATCGAACCATGTCTAACAAAGTATGATTTCTCCTTTCAGACATGCCATTGTGTTGTGGTGTGTATGGAGGTGTAAGCTGTTGAATAATTCCACAAGCTTTTAGATCATCTTTAAACTCTTGACTAATATATTTGCCTCTTCGATCTGATCGAAGTGCCTTTATAGTCTTTTCGAGTTGATTTTCCACTTCATTTTTAAACACCTTAAATGTTTCAAAGACTTCATGTTTATGTTTAAGTAAATAAGCATAACCATAACAACTATAATCATCCGTAAAGCTAATAAAGTAGCTAGCACCTTGTCTTGACACATGTCTTAGTGGACCGCACACATCAGTATGTATTAGCCCAAGAAGATCAGTCGCCCTTTCGGTACGATGTGGAAACGGTTTCCTTGTCATCTTTGCCTGATAAACAAGATACGCATTGATCAAAAGATTATTGATTCGTTGACTTTAAAATCCCATTATGTTGCAGCTTTTCAATATGTTTCTTGCTTATATGAGCAAGACGATAGTGCCACAGATAAGTAAAGTCTAAGTTATGCTGGCTCTTTTATTTCTAACATTATAAATAGAATTAACATTTGTTACAAGATTAAGCATATCAATTTCATAAATAGAGAGCTCCTTGTTTCAGCTTTCTTTCTCTTCTAAGACCTTGTTTTGTGTTACAAATATGAGTACCACAACTAGTGTCATACACCCATGATTTATTAGAGAAAGAAAATAATTATATAGTGAAGATACTTGAAGAACTAGCAGTGCCAGCTTGCTTCTTCTTCTTAATCAACTCAGCAAGGTAAGCAGGATAATTCCTCTTTCAATGCCCCACCTCTTTGCAGTGGTGGCAGGCATCATCCTTTGTCAGGTGATCTTTAGCAAAAGGTTTAGGGTTTTTAGGCTTAGGGATATAACTTTTATCCTTTCCCTTGCCTTTTCCTTTACCATTGCCTTTAGCATTAAGCGACTGGATTCTACCATCTTGAATCGCCATACTTGTGGTGTAGCAGCCTGTTTAGGTAAATCTTTCTCATACTCAATAAGCAGAGCGTGTAGTTCACATATTGTCTTCCCCCATGTTATACATATTGTAGTTCCTTATAAATCCAGCAAAATTACTAGTGAGGCCATTCATGATTAGACCAACACTAAGATCTTGTAGGATCATATAACCAAGATGTTCCAGTTGCTCCACATAACCCTTTATCTTAATGACATATGGGCCAACTTGTAGGTGCTGAATCAAATGAATATCATATAATCGCAACGGATCATGCACCTATCAACGGATTCATAGAGTCATATGATCAATCAAAATAAAAACAACAATTATTACCTTTGTAGCGTGATTGGTAGAAATGAATGGTGACCTTCACCTGATACACGAATCATCTAATGAAACCAAGTGATCAAAGTAGATCACATCTATGATGTATCCACACTACACTTCATTTTATACCAATAGATGCTAGTCTTACAGCCTTGTAACCTCACAATACACCTTAAATGAACTAGATTCAAAGTGTTGGATCAAGAAAAACTACAAACCCTAAAAGGGATGTGTTTTGTGCCTTGTTTTTCAAAGGAGAAAGAGGGAGAACGTTTTGGTATGTTTGGTTGTCAAATAATGAGAAGATATCTCCTATATATTTGACCAAAAATCAATGACATATCCGGAATTACATTAGTTCATATATAGTTAGACACGTAGGGACTAATAATGACTAGTTGCAATAGTTATGTGTCACTAGGACTATATATACCCCCTCCATACTTCCATGGAGGGGTGAAGATCACATTTGTAAGTGTGTAAGTGTGTGTGTTTTCTCTCTAACACACACACTCTTCCCATCTCCTTCACCTTTATCTCTAATAATATGGCTTTACATCTTTTTCACTTTACACAACCTCCAGATCTTGTTTTAATCCTTTGTTTACATGTCATTTAAAATCTACAATTGGCATCAGAGCTGCAGGGGTGTGTCGTATCATTGTTTGTTGTTCATGTTGTCCGGTTACTGTTCATGACACTGTTCATGTTACTGTTCCGATTACTGTTCATGTACTGTCCATTACTGTTCAAGTACTGTTCATGCTACTGTTCATTTACAGTTTTTAACAGTTTCATTTTTATGGTTTATGAGCTGGTATTGAAGAAACACATCTGGGTTTTTTTTAGTTTCTTGGTTGCGTTTTGGTGAAGAAAAAGAAAACCATATCTGTTTTTAAGAAAAAGTACAAAAAGGACAAAAAGTACAGATTGCGTTTTGGTCTCTTGCGTTTTGGCAGGTTGCGTTTTGTCAAGATCAGCCTGCGTTTTGCTACCAAGAAGACATATTTTCATTGTTTTATGAAAATAAACTATGGCAAAATTTCTAGAAACATTGCATTTTGCCCCCCCCCCCCCAAGACCTGGGTTGCGTTTTGCCTAGGGGGTGGTTGCGTTTTGATATACATATACTCAAACCGAGTCAACTCGGTTATTACCGAGTTGACCCGATCAAAACTCAAAGAGTCAAGAACAAACAAAAAAAAAGACCAAAGACAGAATGACTCCAACCAAATCCATTTCATAACAACAAATTAACCACTACAATTACAATAACAACAACCCATCATCCACAATAACAACAACCAACAACAGCCTACAACATCAACAACATCACAGCCAACATCATACACCAATCAAATCCGACTCAATCTACCTAATCCCATCGTCACAATAATCCATTACATCTCCATCCTACGACATCATCAAGACTCGAATAAAAACAAATAACAAAGATGTTAGGTTCATCATTTGTGTGTTTCAATAAATTCAAGACCATAAAAAGATCTTGTTCACAAATGAATATATCCTTATTGATCTATGTGGAAGGTATAACCTTCTTTTATATTCAAAAGTAAAGAAGATGTATAACTAACAAGTTATAATCGTTCTTTCTTTCATTTGAAACCAATCAATACCTACCCGAGACCTCCGTTAAAAGATCTTGAAGCTAAATCTTGTTTGTATCTTTGATCGTGTAACTGAACGAAATGAAATAAGGTATGCGTATGAGAGTGGCACCGAGTATTATTTTTGTGTTGGAGAGAGTGTGCCTATATGAGATAATCAAGATATGATTTTTTTGCTGATTGTGTTTCGTTTGAGATGATGAGACAGAGATGGTGTTGATCAGTTTAGATGGGTGAGAGATCTTTTATCTGTTTTTGGGAGAAAAGATTATGTGACTGCGTTTTTGTTTAAGAGACTAGGGTTATGATATTAAATTAGGGGTATAACCCTAATTATAAGGGATGTAAAGAGAAAAGTGGTGGGCGATTGATATAAGTTTAGGGTTAGGGATTTGTATGACTAAAATTAGGGATACATTTTATATCCCTTATTTTTTGTTATTAATTGGGCCAGCCGGGTTTATTGGAAAGGATTGGGCCGAAGATGTTTGTATTGGATCCGTCTACACAATGTATTGGGCTGGTATAATCATAATTTGGGCTAGCAATGTGTTACAACTGACGAGTTGGGCTGAAATTTTTAATAACCGAAATTTAAACCTTTTGTTTACATGATTATTTCATTTGAGGTACGACATGACCGGGTACAAAAATGCTATCACGACAAGTTGAATTAGACAAATGTGGATTCGTTAACGACAATTTTCAAACAACATTTGTCTAGTTTAACGACATTCTTGAACAACAACACAACAAACATGATACATAACACTAAAACGATCCTGAAGAGATTCGATAAATGACAAACGGCTAGAGATTCGGATTACGATGACAAGTGTTCACGAAGTTGATTTGGTATCCCTTATTTGAGATTGAAGTTAGGTTTCACGAAGGCGTCTACTTATTTCATCATCGAGACTTTCTTTTATTTTTTTATCGATTGATGACTTGCTTGAACGTATACAGCAGATGATTAAGACTTGAATTATCTAGTTACCAGCAGTCAGGGGTGGTTGGTTGCAGACCTGGATAACTATCACTTAAAGGAGTTACGTTGTAGTACTCAGTGTCACACGCAGAAGTCGATGTGGATAATTTCAAGAGGTGTTGTACTTCTTATACTTATGCGGTAGGGTATAGAGTACGTATAGATTTAATCTTGCACCGTTCTTCAATCACAACAGTGCAAGCTTAAGTAACAAATTTGGGGGATTTCACTTCATTTTCAAGTTTGGTATATCGGGTTTACTTCACAAGTGATCACAACAATAGCCGACAGAATACGAGGTTGGTAAAGTTAGCCAAAGAGTTTAATGGTTGAGATGTAATCAGCAATTCTCACTGCATTTCAAGACAAAGGTACTTCACAGTCTAAGCCAAATTCTCAAGGTTCTTCAACGACATTCATATACAAGACCTTGATTATACCAAGTTTTCTTGATTCTTGCTTCATCTCCTCTACGGTTTCTGAAGACAAGAGAGTAATGCTTTGTTTGGATCTCAAGATTTGTGCTTAAGACAAGAACTTCTCGAGTATATGGGCGTACACGACAATGATGCTTCCGAGAGTTCGCAACCATCATGGGGGAAAATGTGTACATCCGGGACTTAGTTGACTTTGATGTTACCATGTCAACTTCCAGGGGGAAGTAGTGTATACTACTTTACCAAATATGGTTTATGAAGTATTCTGCATACGTGAGAAGAATTGTTGCTGATTTCTCGCATGCACCCCCGAACGAATATTCACCAAGCCCTAATGACAAGAAGCAGTGGTCGTTGGTGTGGTTTGACTTCTACAAAATTCCGCTGTGCACTTTGATGACAAGTAGAAGATTGTTCAAGCTACATCAATGTTTCAGAATCTGCTTAAGATAGGGATGTTGGTTTGGGGGGAAGCTGATTCAGAAACTTCGCCAAAAAGGAGTCTATGAAGAAAGCTTTTCAAGACATGCTGCATGGATTGGGGGGAAGTTAATCCAGTTCATGCATACTACAATGGTTCCTGTACAAGTAAAGACAATGAATATCCAATCTGGGAGTACAAGTTTTAGACAAGAGAGAACTCAGAAGACATCCTCACATTTGGAAGTGCTGGAAAGACTTTATTACAGTTATAATTTGTACATGATCAGGAACATTGTAAGTAATAATTCCGTTATTTGTCCCCATATTGTGTGTGAAGAATTGTTAGCCTTAAAATATGGTGACATATCCGAATTACATAGTTCATATAGAGCGCGTGAGTATACGACGAAAGGGACTAATAATGGGACAAGTTGCGATAGGTTATGTGTACATTAGGACAATATATACCCCCTTCAAACATCCATGGAGGGGATGAAGGGAGTCGTCACATTTGTAAAGTTTGTAAGTGTGTGTGTTTTCTCTCTAACACACACACTCTTCCCATGTCCTTCACCTTTATCTCTAATAATATGGCTTTACATCTTTTTCACTTTACACAACCTCCAAATCTTGTTTTAATCCCTTGTTTACATGTCATTTAAAATCTACATAATCCTTCCCTTGAAAGCCTCCTAGGCCCAGCCCCTCTAATGGGCTTGGTGGGCTTCTCATTTTCTTTTCAAGTCCAATAAACTAAGTACATTACTTAGTTATTATAGGCCCGATATTGATCCCGCGTTACGTAGATCATTTATATACCGCAAATAAAATAAACATGATATATAAAGTGGTACCTCAATGTATATGTGTGTGACCCCATAGGCTCACATTTGTCTAGCCGTATAATTATTTATTATGACACGAGCATACTCCAACAGCTCTGATGTGCTGTCGTGTAGGGTCAATTATTTGATTATTAAGTTTTACATTTATATTTAGTCAACAAACCTAAAACAACACTTTAACGAGCAGTGTACCCGGTCAAGATGGAGTTTGCGGTAAGTAGGGTGTCGAACACTAAAAGTGGAATATTAATCCTATATTCTATCAGTATTTTAATTAGTCTATTTACTGGTTAAACATATGCTATGTACGTTGTCTAATGAAATGGGGGGTTTTCAGCATGAGAGACTGGCACAGGTTTGGTGATGACAAATATCAATTCAATACACAATAAACACAAAAGATGAAGATTAGAGGATAGAAAAGCGGTACAAGCCAATTAATAGAAAACTGTATTAGCCAAATTAAATCCGGTTCAATGCTGGTTTATTTGTTTTAGTGCAATGATTTACTTATCTCGAAGCGGCATATCATTCTTAAGACTTAGGCGGGACATCATCCTAAGACCTAGATACAATTAATCATGTCACAATTAATGCATCCGCATAAAGCATCCTTTAGTTTAATTATAATCTATCTTAGAGAATTAAAGCAGTGGTGATCCTATTAAAAGCCTAGCCAAACGGGACTTTACCCACTTATTGTTTGGCGGTGTTTTATATACTAGTAGTCCACTATTCCAATCTTTATCAGTTAATTAAGAGCACTATGGGGGGGGAATTGTTTTTTTTGACTGAAAACAACAAAAATAAGCTCCCTACGGTCCAACTAAGCTCATAATCAAAAGACAAAGACAAAACGTTATTTATGATCCTATTTGTCGAGTAATATAAGACACGATATGGAGAGCTATCCCAGTATCTAGATTACTTGGTCCGTAACGCTAGACCCCGTTGAATGATAGGTCGCATATTCAAACACATAAACAAGTATGAGGTGATAAACATAATTAAACAATCAACGATAAATTAAGAAATCAATTTTAAAACAAACCAAACATTGAACTTTCATTAAGATGGCTAAAACCCGAGGTATTAGCCCACAACCATTGTAATTTACAAGGTATCAACAATTGAAATTGAACGATTAAAGAGGAAAAAATTACACGATGTAGTATATGGATTCGTGTTCAATGGTGTCCTTGTGGTGATCTTCTCTTTATAATTCGTCTTGAGTGTGTTTGGTATTAAAGGAATATGATATTGCACACTTAAAACTCGTTTTTGAGTCTTCTATTTATTGTTGCTAAAAAAATACTCGATACGCCGTATCCGGATAGGTCGATACGGCGTATTGGGTTGGATTCCTTGGAGTGCGCGCTACGTTCGTGATAAATCTTTGATATCATTCCTAATTTACTTGATTTACTGTATCTTCGAATAGTTATTTTCATGGATACGGCGTATGGAGATATCATGGATACGACGTATTGGGAATTGGTGAAACGCGTTTTCTTGTGAAGTCTTGGCGCTGATACGCCGTATCTTCTTAGTTGGATACGGCGTATTGGTGAATTTTCAGAAATCTTCAAATGTCTTCGTTTTAGCTCCAAATTGTGCGCCTTTTAGCTTGTCTTCATAAAACACTCCTGAATTACTGCATTTATCAACTTTAAAGCAATTAAGTACCAAATAATGCAATAATTATATAAAAGTGGGCAAAATAAATGGGATAAATGATATAATAAAGTGACGTTATTTGATGTCATCAAATATCCTCCCACTTGAATCCTACTTGTCCTCAAGTAGACTTTAGAAAAAAGTTCAGTTTATGAAAATGTGTCCCTACCGAAGTTAAGGATTTTTCCGTTTAAGCTTCATTTTGTTCTAATCACCTGTACATAATCAAGCTCCTCGCGAAATATGAAAATGAAAACACTCAGATCACTCAACTAATCTAGGGTGCAACATTTATGTGGTACGCTTAATTGCTCGGTCGTGATTAGTTTTGTATCATAAGCTTGGCAAGGATACACATCTCCACCGCTAAAGCTAAGGAAGAACAAGTCAAAAGCTAAATTGGGTATTTATTAGTAGGCTCGGGTTTAATCATTCTTTTTAAGAGGAAGAATGATATAGGGTATGGAGGTTCTGACTTTCACCCGAGGTCGTCGTCAAACAAGGCAACTGAGACATGAATACATGGCCGTATCGACGGAATAGACACCCACACTCGTACACATCCTCATTCGAGTAGATCCTAAGGTTAGTTATCAGGAAAGGGAAGTAAAATGGTTGTTAAATAAAATTCACAAAACAAATAGATTAAGCCAACAAATAAGGTGCGGTTGCTAGTAACTTTCCTCCGACCGTTCCATGACAAAGACTCAAACATATAGACAGATGCCTCGATCACAGAAATGACAAAGACAACCAAAGTTGACGTTCCCATAACGGTCAACTTCCCTTACATCTCGCTTTTTACATACTTTTACACAAGTGGTGATATCGGCCACTTTTTACAAAACTTTACATCGTTGATTTTTGTAACGTATCAACGAATAATCGATCCTTCTAAGTGATTCCTTCGGTATAAACTTCTTTTTAAAACGACTATTTTTCTTTCTTCTTTTTTTTCATTCATTTTTTTCACAATACATCATAAATCTCGGTTTGATTCCACCGTCTTCACTTTCATAATTCATCCGGATAATCTTTTCCTTGAAGTATATTTTTCTTCGGACATGATTCATAATCTCGAAAGTAGCGAAACTTGCGAGCTACATAATTTTCCCATTGCATTGTGCAATTTCCCGACCATTACAGAGATAGAAAAATTTCACTTTGGCACAGGAAATACAAAACTTTACACAAAAGCGACTAGCAACATAGAGAAATAGGCTTAATCTACACAGTAGGCTAAGGTGCAAAGGTGTAACGAAACATATAATATGGTGTACAAAAAGAAAGGAATGGCTCAACAGGTTGTTCTAGGGGATTTTACTCTAAAACAAGAGTAATCAAGGGTTACACGGGAGTTAACTAACCAGTGAAGTTAGTTATTTTTATGACATGTAGGCTATTTGGTTTAATCCTAGAAATTTATCAATTGAACATGTTCTTCCATCTAAATCCATAGTACTAATCATGGCGGTCTCGAGTGATATACCAGGCCAAGTTCTAAAGTCTACTACATCACTGGCACACTCGTTATTTTGTGGAATTTTGTAGATAGTTGGAAACGGAATAGGCTTAATTCTCACAATATGTATCAAGGGTTATAGTGCGCTAGGTAATGTAACTAGTGATTTTTACAAAAGTCATGCTGAAAAAATTTTAAATTTTGACCGTTTTTAAGCATTTTGCATGTTATTTTGTAAAAACAGAAGACAAGTACGTTCTAATTCTTCATCCCTACACTTAAATTATACAACGTCCTCGTTGTATAGATAATTCTCCCTGATGTTTTGCTCGTGATAATTCTCCATGATGAGTTCTTGAGCAAAAGGTGTGTTGACTAGGGCTTCAGAATGCCCGGATAAGTTCAACACATGTCTTTTTCAGCATATACCATATCATAGTTTCAGCAAGGTCCTGTAAAATATTAGAAGACAAGTGCAAATTCTATCTCGCTACAATGGTACAAGAAAACAATTAAACACACAACTGTACATGGGTCAATATGCCATATCCCAAACCTTAGGATACGCCGTATTGTTCCTTTGGAAACAATTAAATTACTGGAAATTAAATAATGAAGTTTTAAAAAAATGATAACGTCCAGACATACATACGCCGTATTCAGAGGGGTTCGATACGCCGGATGTAATGTCTGGGAAGATAGACTCGTGCAGAAAATTAAAATTTAAACAATTAAATGCAAAAAACAATTAAAATGACCGGGTTGTCTCCCGGGAAGCACTTTTGTTTCAGCCGGTCTTTAAGTTCGACCTTTTTCCTTCTTCTTCATTCATATGGTACGTGTTACCGTCCATCCGTGATCTTTTCCGTTGAAGAGTTCGTGGTAGATGCAAGATATACTGCCAGGAGTCTTTTTCACAGTGCTAACTTTGCTTGGTCCTATAGTAGTGAATTCTTCATCATTTCCTATTGAATGTCAAATGACTGTGAATTCTTTAGTTTTCCAGAGTTCATCTGATTTGTTGATGTCGAAATGGGCGGAGATCGGTATCGGAGAATATTCCCTATTAATTACTTCGTAGACGTCATTTGCTTCTTGTGCGTCTAAATAGGGTTTATAAAATGCATCCGAACATGTCTTTTTGTATGGTTCTTTGTATTCGTCGAGATCACCAATCCTCCCGTTAGTACGTTCGTTCACGTAAAATTCCCATAACCCATTTTCGGTATTTCTATCAATATCCCAATAGTTAAATTTTGATGCCAGCCAATATACAAATTCAAAGTAATCTTCTCCGTTGTTCAGGTCATCAGGGATTTTGCTATTGCAAGTATGGGATAATGGTCCAAATTTATGAAAGAATTTATTGTTTAGTTCGCTCCAAGTGATAGTTGTTTCAATTATTTCATTGTTCCACCATGTCTGGGCATCTCCTTTGAGTGATTTTGAGAAGACGTATAATCGTAATTTATTAATTTCCACATTAGGTATCTTGATTCATTTGGTTATTTCGAGCACCTTTGCAATGTGATTAGTGACGTCCCCTCCATCTATGTCATTGAAGTCGTTATCCTGTAATATTTTCAAGAACTCATCACCAATTTCTAGTTTGGAATTTGTGGTTATTGGTGAGTTAGTATGCTCTTCATCCTGATTAATCGTGTTGTCGAAGCTTTCCATTATCCAGAGTTGTAACCGGCAATCACCACTTTCTCAAAAATGGAGGAAAATGTTAGTAGGATAATGAAGCTTAAACGCGATGTTTTTCAAATTGTTGTTGTATCATATGACAGATACGCCGTATTAAATTAATTTGAATACGCTGTATAAGTATATTGTATATCAGTACGCCATATAAGGTTTACTGAATACGCCATATTGTTAGAGAACAGATACGCCGTTTAGACAGTAAAACTCAATACGTTGTTCTGTGCAGAAGGTTTGATACGTCGTATCGAACTGGTGGATACGGCGTAGATACGACGTATCAGGTGATCAGTCAGAATAGAATACTATTTAAAAACAATTAAATGCGGGAATTAAAACAAACAATTAAATGCGGATAAATACAAACAGAATTTAAATGATTAAATTACACTAAACTAATTAATTAATTAGAGGTTAGAAATACTGATAAGAATAAGGTCTAATTATTTCACTCCCCGGCAACGGCGCGAAAAACCTGATGTGCTGTCGTGTAGGGTCAATTATTTGATTATCAAGTTTTACATTTATATTTAGCCGACAAACCTAAAACAACACTTTAACAAGCAGTGTACCCGGTCAAGATGGAGTCCGCGATATGTAGGGTGTCGAACACTAAGAGTGGAATATTAATCATATATTCTATCAGTATTTTAATTAGTCTATTTACTGGTTAAACCTATGCTATGTACGTTGTCTAATGAAATGGGGGGTTTTCAGCCTGAGAGACTGGCACAGGTTTGGTGATGACAAATATCAATTCAATACACAATAAACACAAAAGATGAAGATTAGATGATAGAAAAGCGGTACAAGCCAAATAATAGAAAACTGTATTAGCCAAATTAAATCCGGGTCAATGCTGGTTTGTTTGTTTTAGTGCAATGATTTACTTATCTCGAAGCGGCATATCATTCTTAAGACTTAGGCGGAACATCATCCTAAGACCTAGATACAATTAATCCTGTCACAATTAATGCATCCGCATAAAGCATCCTTTAGTTTAATTATAATCTATCTTAGAGAATTAAAGCAGTGGTGATCCTGTTAAAACCCTAGCCCAACAGGACTTTACCTACTTATTGTTTGGCGGTGTCATATATAATGGTAGTCCACTATTCCAATCTTTATCAATTAATTAAGAGCATGATTGCTAAAACATAAACGGGTCACCTACCGGTCCAACTAAGCTCATAATCAAAAGACAAAGACAGAACGTTATTTGTGATCCTATTTGTCTAGTAATATAAGACACGATATGAAGAGCTATCCCGGTATCTAGATCACTTGGTCCGTAACGCTAGACCCAGTTGAATAATAGGTCGCATATTCAAACACATAAACAAGTATGAGGTGATAAACATAGTTAAACAATCAACGATAAATTAAGAAATCGATTTTAAAACAAACCAAACATTGAACTTTCATTAAGATGGCTAATACCCGAGGGTATTAGCCCACAACCATTGTAATTATACAAGCGTAATCAAACAATTGAAATCGAACGATTAAGAGAGTAAAAATTACACGATGTCTTATATGGATTCGTGATCAATGCTTGACCTTGATGGCTGATCTTCTCTTCGAAAATTCGTCTTTAGTGAGTATGGTATAAGGAATATGATATTGTACATTGAAAACTCGTTTTTGAGTCTTTTATTTATAGTTGCTAAAAAATACTCGATACGCCGTATCCAGATAGGTCGATACGGCGTATTGGGCTGGATTCCTTAGAGTGTGCGCTACGTTCGTAATAAATCTTTGATAACATTCCCAATTTACTTGATTTACTGTATCTTCGAATAGTTATCTTCATAGATACGGCGTATGGAGATATCATGGATACGTCGTATTGGGAATTGGTGAAACGCGTTTTCTTGTGAAGTCTTGGCGTTGATACGCCGTATCTTCTTAGTTGGATACGGCGTATTGGTGAATTTTCAAAAATCTTCAAATGTCTTCATTTTAGCTCCAAATTGTGCGCCTTTTAGCTTGTCTTCAGAAAACACTCCTGAATTACTGCATTTATCAACTTTAAAGCAATTAAGTACCAAATAATGCAATAATTATATAAAAGTGGGCAAATAAATGGAATAAATGATATAATAAAGTGATGTTATTTGATGTCATCAAGCTCCCACTTACGCACGTCATAATAATCAAGTAATTATACAAGCAAAGGTTAGCGTCTAGCAACACGTCAATGCCCCCAGAAACATATGAGGATAGTTTCTTAAACATCTCATTTTAAATGGTTTAGATATCAATCATCCTTTTGTTACAGATACTATGTTAAACATTAGACACGGATCATGAGTCATTCTAATTCTTAACGATTCTATTTCTCGATATAGACATTGAACTAGATTACCAAATTAATCAAGCATCATCTTAATCACATATGGGTGCGGCCACACATACATCTGTTCAAATCATCGAGGGGCCCAGTAGTATCTTACTCCATAACATGTGGAGGAACAAATCCTATTTTGACTGCACGTGTCCGTTATGTGTTTCACATCCCTCCTAAAAATGGCCTTTATAGCAGCCTTCAACAGGTCAGCGTTGAACCATATCAAAGATTGACATTCCACACACACAAAACCTACTTGCATCTCAAGTCTGAGGATGAGAGACATAACCACTTGCGAGATTCACTATTGACGCCGATCCATGTAGTGAATACTCGTAGGTTGGGTCAGTCCAATGTTCATCCAATGAACAACATATGAGTTTGGCGGTATCATCCATTAATATTCATACCATATGAATATGACCAAAACACTCACATTTGCCTTATTTCAATGATACTCCCGTATCATTAACTGACAATGGACGATTTAGAATAAATAAATTATTCATGGATTTAAACATGCTAATATAGAACACAGTTGTATAAATGAAGACGATCATACCAGGTATATCAATTCATTGCTTAATACAACTGCTTAACGTTCCATTATCCAAATACTAAAAACAGATATACATGAGACTACTAGCAGGTCGAAGTTCAATGTTCCTAGCATGATAAACATGTTTGGTACAAGACATTGACTTTGTAAAAAGTACCAACTAAGTTGTCATCTGAGTGAACTTTGAGAATACTTGTTTCAAATCTCACAAGCAGTAAAAATTTTTTGAATAATACGAAGATTGTCATTTTGTATATGTGCATTCATGTGCTATTACAATAATACTAGCATCGCCACAATACATTACATAGGTTGTTTAAATCAAGCAAAACCACCTATATAAGAAAATCTTCTTAACAGCTTCCCAAATATTCTTAGCCATTTTTACGCATACACGATGATCATATGACATCATATGATGGCTCTGATACCACTATAGGTGCTGAATCAAATGAATATCATATAAACAAATATAAACGCAACGGATCATGCACCTATCAACGGATTCATAGAGTCATATGATCAATCAAAATAAAAACAATAATTATTACCTTTGTAGCGTGATTGGTAAAAATGAATGGTGACCTTCACCTGATACACGAATCACCTAATGAAACCAAGTGATCAAAGTAGATCACCTCTATGATGTATCCACACTACACTTCATTTTATACCAATAGATGCTAGTCTTACAACCTTGTAACCTCACAATACACCTTGAATGAACTAGATTCAAAGTGTTGGATCAAGAAAAACTACAAACCCTAAAAGGGATGTGTTTTGTGCCTTGTTTTTCAAAGGAGATAGAGGGAGAACGTTTTGGTATGTTTGGTTGTCAAATAATGAGAAGATATCTCCTATATATTTGACCAAAAATCAATCCTAATCCTTCCCTTGAAAGCCTCCTAGGCCCAGCCCCTCTAATGGGCTTGGTGGGCTTCTTATTTGCTTTCCAAGTCCAATAAACTAAGTACATTACTTAGTTATTATAGGCCCGATATTGATCCCGCGTTACGTAGGTCATTTATATACCGCAAATACAATAAACACGATATATAAAGTGGTACCTCAGTGTATATGTGTGTGACCCCATAGGCTCACATGCGTCTAGCCGTATAATTATTTTATTATGACACGAGCATACTCCAACAGCTCCCACTTGCGCACGTCATAATAATCAAGTAATAATACAAGCAAAGGTTAGCGTCTAGCAACACGCCAATGCCCCTAGAAACATATGAGTATTGTTTCTTAAACATCTTATTTTAAGTGGTTTAGATATCAATCATCCTTTTGTTTCAGATACTATGTTGAACAT
>BQNB010085816.1:0-28361 GCA_026074375.1 Tanacetum coccineum
TATAACTACTTTTCAAATTTTAGAGTCTCTCCTCGATATATCCGATATCCATGCGTGCATACTTCCTGATTTCTATATTTACTCCCTCGAGCATCAATACTAGTAATATATAAGGATACTTACATACATGCACTACTTTTTTTTTGATCTCTTACGCTTATCTTTGAGAGTATCGTTATTTATTTATATAAAAGTAATTTATATAAATGTCGACTGTGTTCGATCACTTATGTCTACTTTCATGAGCATCATTACATTTTTATATAAATGTTGTTCATATAAATCCTAAAACTCTTCTCTTAAGACATTGTGAGTGACACAATTGTATCGATTATTTTTCAAGACGTTGTGAGTGATACAACGATCTCCAAAACCTTCTCAAGACATTGTTAGCAATACAATGGTCTCTATATAATACTATTGGAAGTAGAGTTTGAAGTTAAAACTATTAGTGCGTTAGGTGAGATTGGAAATTATAAATATTTAGAAACGGTATCAGCGTCCCGAATTTCTAAACTTTCTAAAAATAGGAACTTTTCTAAAATAGTAACTTACTAAAAATAGTATATTTTTTAGTGGCGTAACTTAAATACAAGTGTTATTTTTCTTAAAGGCACGTCTTTATTAAATAACCAAAGGCATACACATATGTATTCAATTATTTTAATATTTCATTGAAACGACATATGCATCGTTTCATTTTATTTTTTTCACTCTCCTAATAGCTCGTCGCTATTTTAGGTCGCGGTTAGGATTCCTTTGTCGCCATACTCTTCGTATTTGATTATTCATTCTCATCATTTGCTATAAGGTGCGTTCATAGCCCCTTTTTTTACAAACTCCATGGGAGAGATTACATGTTATGATTGGACGCAAGTACTTTAAAGATATATGTTATACCTGATATTATGCCTGAATATTATTGCCTAAGTACTAATACTGCCATCTTAAGTCCACTTTTCAATCATGAGCCATTAATTGCTAGTGTAGCAAACATGAGTGTTGTCGATAGATCTATCGGGATTGACAATCCCCGTCCGGAATTATCGTTTCTAGTTGACCATGTGGCGCATTTAACATTCGAGGTATCCTTTGGGGTGTTTGGCAGAACACCCTACATTTATTTGGGGCACAAAACAGTTTAGTGTTTCGGTGTCATGAGCTTAGTGCAATAATACTTAGTTTTGGGCATGGTGAATGTATTTCACTTGTCTATATTACTTAAATTTTATGGTCCACTAAACTGCTCTTTGGAGCACTATACTTGATTTCAATAACATTACTTAATTTACTTAATCACTGCTTTGCGATTAAAACCTATGAATTCACTCAACAATTTTTGTTGATTTTTTAGCATGTTTTATCTCAGGTCTTTCAGGTATATTGCTCGGAGGGAAACGCACGGATATGTACTTTAGAGACTCTACGTTTTATACATTTGATAAAACTTCTTTTGAAAATACCATGTTTTGTAAAGAATTTCTATTATTTACATTCATTGAAAACTTATTCTAAACTTTAGGTCATGTTTGAACATTTAGGATATTTTGAAATTATTTAGGACATGTTTGCAAACTCTGATGTTTTTAATGTATCGAATTGTAAAACATTTTGAAATGTATTTTAAAACGTCTCATTTTGAGGTCGTCATCTATGACTTGTACTTCTTGTGCCTTGAAGTCTCATCCTCGGTTACCTTTCCGCTGCTGTCCGATTTTAAGGGTGTGACAGATTGGTATCAGAGCACTCGTTATAAAGAACTGTGTCATTTTCGAAACCTAGACTATAACTATTTTTCAAAATTAAAAGTATCTACTCGATATATCCGATATCCGTGTGCGCATACTTCTTGATTCCTATATTTACTCCCTCAAGCATCAATACTAGTATCATATAAGGATACTTATATACATGCACTACTTTATTTTCGATCTCTTAGGCTTATCTTCGTGAGTACCGCTATTTATTTATATAAAAGTAATTTATATAAATGTCGACTTTTTTCAATTACTTATATCTACTTTCATGAGCGTCACTACATTTTTATATAAATGTTGTTTATATAAATACTATGACTTTTCTTAAGACATTGTGTGTGACATAATGATTTTGTTTATTTTTAAGACGTTGTGAGTGATACAACGATCTCTAAAACCATCTCAAGACATTGTTAGCGATACAATGGTCTCTAGAACTTCTCATGATTTTCCATAATATTATTCTCGACGATATTGAAATTCAAAATAGTTTGTCGATCCTAGTGGTTATTTTACTATTCGACTTCGAGTTTGAACATTCGCCTCGTACTTCTGAAACGTATATGACATCATGTAAGTCGTCGCATGAAAATATGCCGGCTAATTGGAATTCGACTATTAACTTGTCACCTCATACATGGCGCCTTGGAACATCTAATTTTGGACCACGACTCACTAACGTCTCGTTCTTTTTCTCATTACTTCTTGAGATTTTGAAGTATCATGCCATCAATAAGATAACTACTAAGTTCGACAGCTATCAAGTGACCTATAGCCCAACATATGGCTAACATACTCTTTCGCCTAGAACGGAACGAGATCCGAGATGTCGAGAGCGAATCACGCATAAAGACCCTTAAGACAAACCATGCTAATGAAGGTCACGTCTTTCGACTAGAATATCATCTGGGAACGACACAATCAGCATCTTCCACTTCGAAGAGAGAATCTCGACCATCATAGTTAATGATAACCATTTTATTTAAAGCATTTTCTTTAAAAACTCTTAATGTATTGTTTGCTTTATGGTACGGATATGTCCACCCCCTTTAATAATTAATTGGTTGTACAATTAAGTTCTCATATCCCATTCTAACATCCTATATAAACCATTCCCTTAATATAAGCTCGTTTTAGCCATTTGGTATTAACTCCCTTTAATAATCGATTGTTCATGCCATTATTTCTGATGTGCGGTCGTCGTAGGACTTCTATACGAGAAGTTTTACAACTCCCCTAGGCAGTCCCTGACATAATAGTTAGTTTTGGTAGGTCAGAAACCTGTCACCTAATCGTTGTAGTGTAGTAGTTGGCAAGACTCGGGGTTGTTTATCTTCACTTCAAGAATAGTTGGGGAAGGCCTTGAGCACAGTACTAACAATTCTAAGGTTGGAGAAGATTATTTTTGTATTTTTATGTTTTAATGGAAACAGTAAAATCATAAATTGAAGAAGGTTTTGGTTTTAAGCTGTAAAAAACTAAATATTAACTAAGCTTACTGGTATAACAATAAGATAAAAGATGTGGTATATTTAATCATTATTAACTCCACTAATTGCTTCTCCTAGTTGTGTCCCTTGTCACACGTGGATGATCTGTGTAACTATTTCCTAAAGCTGAACGAATTACACGAAGCATCTCGCCGTCTCTTATATGCTGCTAGAGCAACGCGAAATGCAAGTAGTATAAGATTAATTACAACGCCCTCTAGGATACACTTACACACAAATCGCCAATTAACTTGTCCATGCTTAGGTTGCTAAGTCATGTCTCTTAAAGGCCTTTAGGTTGCTAAATGACTACTCAGGGATTATAACATCTAAGCAAACACTAGATGAATTAACCAAGCATATTTAATAGAGAATAGAAATCATAATCAACAAAAGGAATTGAAGACATGATTTAAGATAGAAGTGATAATCAAACCATTACAAGATGTTTATGGATTGAATTAGACCCTCAAAGTTGCTGGAAAAATACATACCCAAACCCTAGAATCGGACTTAGAGTTTGGGGATTGATAAAAACGAAGTTATGAGATTGTATTTATAGGCAAAACCCTAACCGACCTTCATGACGGAGTCACCAATAACATGTGACGCCGTCATCGCGACATTTCTCGCGTAGTTGTAGATTTTCTCGTTCTGAATGCGTGAGCTGTTGAATCGTCGAAATCCGAGTTCGTATGAAGGAGTTATGATCAAAACAATATCAGGTACTTCACGCGCGCGTTGAATGGTATTCTTAATCTCGTGACACCGAATCTTCTAGAGTTCCTTTAGGTCGTCCATGTTCTGACGCCGTCGCCAAATCTCTGACGCCGTCATGGGTTGAATTGTGACGGCGTCACGTGTATCTTGTGACGCCGTCTCCAGCCTCTGAGAACATAATCTTGAGAAATGTTGGTGTAGGTCCGTAGTCTTGTCCGTTTCTTCTCCAAATGAGCCCAAGTCACGTGTATTTCCTCCAAATGCCTTCCAAATGCAAAATACCTAAAAAGGAACGATTAAGTACCTATTTTGGGCATAAACACACGATTTAGGGGGTTAAACGACCCCGAAAAAGTGTATAAAATGACACCTCATTAAATACCCCTACACTTGGGATTTGCTTGTCCTCAAGCAAATGGGCTTTTCTACCTAGACAATAACAATATGAGGGGTCATTTTACCTACCCTTTAAAAGCATTTTACAACACAACCTTCTAGACCTCGTAATTAAAAGCACGGAAAGTATACACTAGCACCTCACATAAGTGTTTGGGATTCTCTCTTTCACTCGGGTGTATAATAAATGATAACATAAAGGGGAAACGGAAAATCAACACTCATTACATGTCATAGCATATAAATTACCATAAGCTTGGTAAAGGATCAAACCTCCACCGCTAGGTGCATGCATTATTCATTACTGTCTAAGAGGTCTTTTAAAGGGTTGTAGGGTGTATGTGTAAGAAAACATATAATGGAAACAGAAACGGATGGGATACATTTGGGTGGCTTTGGGTGAATTTGGAGTAGAAGGGTTAGCTAATTATTTACACGAATACACTTTGGTTTGGTTGCTAAGCCAAGACTCGGACGAAGATATACAAACTCTACATCAATCTCTTCTTTTTTTTCTTTTCTCTTTTTTTGAATAACATAATACATCACATGGGGTTTATAATACGTACCCCTACACTTGAGCTTTTACATGCTTGATATTTACAATCTAACTAATGACCCGTATTGAGGTGGATCAAAATAACATGGAGATCATTTGACAAACATATGGGGGTATTGACTTAACTTTTCTTCCCCATTCTTCCGCGAAATAAATACTAGCATGAATCCTAATCGTCCTAAAATTGTATTTACAAGGATAAAGACTTAGCAACCATGTACTCAAATAATTAACTTGGGTTATCACAATAATGTACTAAAAGTGAGTACATACAAGGTAGGCTAAGGCTTTTTGGGTGTAACAATTGGTTTAAAGGGTGACAATGCTCTTCATTAATAATCTGGAATCCACCAGAAAATTACGAGAACTGTGAAAAAGGATAGGCTCGGAGGGTTGTACTAGGGTATCCTGCACTAAAAATGAGTGCATGGCAAGGGTGTGGGATAGTTATATGATCGATGTGACCATCATAACGATTACAGGTTTAAAGTATGGGTTAATCCTAATGCCTCTCATCAAGCAAATCCTAATACTTACTATGCGGTCTCGGGGATGCATCACAATAACAAGTTCTAGAATTTAATAGGCTACCGGTACACTCATATGAATTTTACTAACACTAGACATTTCAAAAAAGGTGACAAGGCAATGCATACATGGCCGTAACGACGGAATAGACATGCACGCCTGCAGATCAACCTTAACTCGAACCGAGTAAAGATAAAATCATCTTGGGTTACCAATGATAGGTACCCGAATTTCTAAAGATCTAAAGGCGAACCTCAAATTTTTTTGGTAGAATTATGAGGGTTATTGTGCTAGTCATATAAATTCCTATCCATGAGACGCTATTAATACTTGGTTTTCGTCGGTATGTGTCGTAAAAAAATTTAAATTTGGGTAAAAATCACCTTTTATGCTATGTTTCGATATATTACCCATCGTTTTAAGGACAAAGCAAATGGAAAATGAAAGAATAGTTTCTAAGGCTTATTCTCCCCTACACTTAAGTTGAACATTGTCCCTAGTGTTCTATAGAAGTACCCATAAAAACGAATTAAAAGGAAAAGAAAACAAGTAGAAGAAACTAGTATTCCCCTGGTTTGCTCAATAATGAAAAGAAACATGTGATAACTCGTTAAATCGTCCTCCAGGAATCTTCATTTGAAACTTCCTAAGAACTTCCAAGCTTCTTCTCGTTAAATATAACATGTAATCAAAGACAAAGACTGTTGGTCATATAAAATCCTTTCACAACTAATAATCAAACCCGAATAAGCCCTAAATAAGCTCTATTTGAGCCGGCAACATAAGAAAGAAAAAGAGGAAGGAAAACTAGGAATGTTAGATAAAGAGAGAGAAAGGTGAGTTACAAGTGTGAGAAAATGCAACCAACACCCTCTCTATGCGTGGAGAGGGTTTCTTTTATACCCTTGAGCCATAAGTGGCATGTGGGCTTTTCTACTTGGGCCGGGCTTGGCTAAACTTGGGCTTTGAGCCCGAAACACAGACAATATTAGATTACAATCCAAGCCTGTTGAACCCGACTAGCCTATTACAATACAAGACCTAGTTTGACTTTATAAGACCGATAACATTCTTGTTTGACTTAATATAATTAAGGCTAACAATCTCCCCCAATGTTGAGGTCTCTTTCTTCAAACTCCTCCGTACCACCGATGACATTCTTGTAGGAGTTTGCTTTGATTTATCATTGTCTCCCCTGACGTTGAAGATATGACTTTTGACGTTTATGCTTTGCCTTGTTTTGGTCTTGTCTTGTTTGTAATGGCTTTGTTCATTCATGCTTTGTGATCTTGATTTTGAGCCTTTATCTTTTGACTTTGAGTTCTTGAGATCGTTATCTTGCATCATCTCCTTGACTTGAATCATCTTGATTTGACTTCCTTGATCAACTTGTGCTCTTGACCAACATGCTCATACTTGTTACATTCTTGTTTGACATATGTGATTATAAGTCTAACAATCTTCCCCAAATAGACTATTCTTTATTTGACTTTGAGGCTCTTTGATGGTGGGGAAGTTTAGAATCAACGATCTTGATGTTGAACGATTGACTTTGAAAGCATGAGTATGAGCATGTGGTTTATGAATCCGACTTCGCTGGAATAAGGCTGCAACACCGTCGTCTAAACAAAAAATAAGACAGTTAGCAATAAAAGATGAATATGGCTTTGTCATTCATCTTGACTTCGGTTGCATTAACCTCCAGTTTCCTGTTTTATAGTATAAATACTATACCTGTGATCAGGTAGATTCAAAGAATCTCCTTGACAGGGTTTCCAGCTCAAAGCGTAGGATCTTCTAACACATATGTATTAGATTCACCATGCTTGCTAGTTCTCATTACCGGAATGTCTCAAAGCAGACAACACAGTAAGAGTGAATCAGATAGTTACTATCTTTCTGATTTAGTCGTCAATTCATTTACTGGACCAAAATTGATATCCAGTTATCACAAGCTTGATTCATATAGAATCTTACAAGTCACCTACCAAGAGCTTGTTTGATGTTGGCTCAAGCAGGATTTCCATCTTCACTGTGAATACTTAAGTATCACTCGGATGTTCTAACAAGATCTCAAGGATAATGCGTCGGACTCTTTGTTACAACTTGTGAACTTTATGGTGTTCAACAAGTGTATTTTGACATTCTGTCCTAATGAGATTTGTTGAGAATAAATCTTCATCAAGAGTTAATACTGCCAAGGTATAACTAACAGTACTAATGGAGTTAGTACTGCCACTACAAACTTAGTACTGCCAAGTGTTAGTTAATACTGCTAGAAGAAAGATTAATACTACTGATGGTCAAAGCTGCTGACTTGGAGATAAGGATACAATGAGATAAATATGGAATGTATATCGTTTATATTTTAGGAAGATTTGTATATGATTATGATTGTTATTGAACCTAAAAGTTCGGTAGTTATCTTGTAAATGACTCCTTGTGGTGTATAAAAGGAGATCCTAGGTTAAGGTTTTATATATGCTTAAGAGATAGATATACATCTTAGAAAAAGAACGTAAAGCTTCAAAGTTTGTAACCCTAGTACTAAGCAAGAGTGCTCGTATTATCATCAATAATATTGAAGCAGTTTGTGTTTTGTTCGTTGTTCTTTGTCTAGTACTGTTCCATTGATAAATACCTCTAGAGTATCAAAGTGTAGATTCTGCATACACTTTGATATACAAACAAAGTCTCAACCATTTTTATTTTGGATTTATCCAAGGTGACATACACTTTACAAGGTAAAGAATCGATCGAGAGTTTAATATTTGGGTATGAGATCGAACCATAAAACCATATTCTGACCTTGATTTAATTTTCAAATACTCCCCTATACAACATTGTGCTCCGAGAATCGAAATTGTTTAGCACATGAAGGAAGAGTTTGCACTTAGAGTCTTAAAGATCACATTCGTCTATAACATATATTAATCACCTTTCTTCCTCGTATTTTAAAATATACAACACTTAGTATTTGCAATACTCAAAGGATTAAAATTTTTACATGAAAAATTCCATGGGAGAAAAATTATACCACGATATAGCATGAAATCAGATTTCGTTAGCTCCCCTTCACAGTATATATGGGAATTACAATATTTATTAATAACTAGTCATGACATTAGAATGAAAAATAAGATAGGACACCACAAAATTTTGAAGACGGAGTGAGATGCCTTAGTTGAACAGTGTATATTAATAATGACATTATAAATTTCACATTTTAATTTCATAAAATTTGTTTGGATACATAAAATGACATCTATGAGATGTAGCTGACACATAAAAAGGCTTTGTATTTTAAAAAGCGCCCCTCATAAATTGATTCATCATAAAATGACATTCTACGAACTACCAACTTCTTGAAAATTATTCGAGGAACGGGAGTGTTAACACACAATTTTTAACAATACCACTTTTTAAGGAAAAATACCACAAATAATAATGTCGACAATTTTTGACATTTGAAATTTTCTTTTTGAAAATTGTGTTTCAGCGATTTATAAAAACATTAATAAAGACTTACCTCTACTATTTAAGAGTAAGCGTCACTAAAGCGTACACGTCCCATTACATTCGGGACTTAGTGTATGCACTGACATGAAACATAAGTCCCTTAAGAAAATTTAGAAATGACATGTTTTGAGAAGCTTTGAAACTCCTGTTCGAACTTCATTTACACGCCCGTGTCGATGTTAATCAACATTTCTAGGTACGTAAATGTTATCGATTCCAAGAGACATGTCGAGAAGATTCTTTTTGTATTTTTGAAAATTTTCTGATTTTATTTGTTTTTCTAGGTTTTATATTTTTTATATTTTCTTTTTGTGTTGGTTTTATGTTTTATGTATTTTCTTTTTCAAATTTTTTATAATCAAAATGAAGAGAATAATAAAAATATTTTACAAAAATCGATGTTTGAAGATCACGCAATTCATGCAAGAACCTCCAGTTCATCTTGATCAAACATCTCATACCGAGTCTCTGACAGATACATAACCTATCTTCTGACAGAGCTTTAGTAAACAGGTCAGCTAATTGGTATTCAGTTCCGACAAAGAATAATTCAACAATACCCATTTCAACATGTTCCTTTATGAAGTGATATCTGACATCGATGGTGCTTGGTACCGGGAATGCCAGGACAGATTGCACGAGATGGCTATGCTGCCTGAGTACCACAATTCTAGGTATTTTATCAACGGTGAAAGGCATAATCTGTGAGCAGAGTTTCACAACCATAGAACTTGTGCGCAGCAACGCAGATAAAGAACACATACTTGGCTTTTTGCTGAAGACATTAAAGGCTGACCTGCTTTTATTTGGATGACCAAGCTGACTAACTTATCACCACCTAGAATTTTATGCCACCAGATGTGCTCTACTGAATCGAGACAGCCCGCGTGATCCGAAATCTGAAAAAGCATTAGTTCAAACCGGTGTCCATTCAGTATACCAAGACACCTGTTAATCGGAGTCTTTAAGGTACCGAAGATGATATCACAGTCGGTTTCGGCTTTGATAGCGAGCACAAAACATGTTTGCATGTTACAATACTGGTCTATTTGCTGTTAGTTACATGAGTTGCTCCGACCATACTACGATATTTCGTTGTCTACTGAGAGTACCACTCAAGTCAGCATCAAGGTTTTTGTAGCCTTGGATACCATGCCTATCACATGAGTCAACCCTGCTTTTAAGTATCTTCTGAGCATACTTAGCTTGGTTTATAAAGATACCAACGAGGGGAATTGTGGATCTGAAATTCCAAAAAAGAATTTCACTCACCCCATCGTGACATGTCAAAACTTTGCTGTGCCTTAGATTTTCCCAAATCGTTTTGAAAAGATTTGGGTTCGTAGAACAAAAATTATGTCAATCAACGTAAATTTGCACAAGCAGTATGTCTTCCCTATGTTTAGTCTATGAACAGGATATGGATGAATAGAACTTTGAGATCCGTTGGATACCAGAGAGTTTGGAGAGTTCATCATACCTTACGCTTTTGGTTCTTGTTTTTGAGACCATAATAAGCTTTCCATGAGTACGTAAACTTTGTCAGGATGATATGGGACAACAAATCCACTGGTTGTTTACATTTACAACGTTTCGTTCCTTTTAGAGGTCATAAAGAAAACGTTGTGTTTAACGTCCAAGTGTACACTGTAAATGAATTGTGTGCCAGCATACGCAAAGAACAAATCGTACACTTCTAACCGAGCAACTGGTGCAAATGACTCTTCGAAATCAATTCCTTCCTTTTGAGTATATCCCTTAGCTACAAGACGAGATTTGTACGAATGACAGTATTTTCCGGCATCACTTGTGTTTTTCCAGAGCCATTTTAATATAATGACATTTTTGCAAAGTCTGTCGACTAATTCCCATACATCTAATCGATCAAACTAATGAAGTTCTTTCCTCCTCATTGATTCAATCCATGCAGAATCAGCATGGATCATTGATGTTCTTGGTTCAGTTCGATCTTCATCACGGTAGTGCGAACATACACATCTCGCCATCTGTTTCTAGCTGACGTCTTGTTCTAACTGATTTAGAAGAATTTCCAATGACTTGTTCTAACGGATGATCTTTGTCCCAACGTTGTGTGAAGGATGGTGTTGATAGAAAGTATAGCCATGATTGACGTACAACATGACGTATATGATTGTCTCCCCTTGTTTATGTACCGGTGTACTAAAGATGTTGATAAATCATTCGTCGTCCAAATTGTCATTTTCTGTATGGGTTTCTGCTTGAATAATGTTCTCAGGTACAGTGACAGTTGGGTACTTGAGTTAGGAGGAGTTTGATGTGGTTTGAATGAATGTTCATGGAGGTGGATGCTGCACATCAGTAGTTTTGTAGAAGTGTGGAGTTGTGTTATGTTGTTGACGTTTATCAGATATGCCAAGCAGGCATGTACAACGGAAGACTGACACAACAAGAGAATTTCATTGAGTACTTTCACTGAACACGGACTATATAGCAATTCATCTCATTTGGACGTTGTTTTACCGTCTCAGCAATTAGAGGAACAATTTCTTGACCTTGAGGACTGGGGGACTTAAACTGTCTTGTTCAATACCGTTGTTGAACATTGTGACCGGGGTCAGAACTGGCGTGATTTGACACCATTTGAGCAATTCGTCAAATGTTAACATGATTGTATCAACTATCATTCTTGTTTCTCGTTGTTAAATACCCTGTAAGCCTTTGACAGAGTAAATACATCCCAGCAAAAATACATGCACAAACCCCCTTTTTTATTTTTTTTTTTTCCTTCATTTTATCAAGATTTTCACCATCTCAGACCAGTACAAAAGAACCAAAGATGAAAGAACTTGACTGACTTTTTTCCGGCAGTTTGATGATATTATAAGGTGTTTTCTCATGTCGAGGAATTACAAGTGAAACTTTTTGATAAAACATGCGTTGCAATTGCTTCACCCAGAAAGAACAAAGGAACTTTACGCGCGGTAGCATTGTTCGAGAGCAGCCACAACAATAGTACGGTTTTTCCGTCTTATAGACAACGCCGTTTGTTTCAGGTGTCGAGCATTGACGTTTTGTGTCAATTCCCACTTTCGCAAAGTATGCATAGAAAGAAGATTTATTAAGAAATATTGCCTTTTTTAGTTCGAACTGTTGTAACTTAGCATGAAGTCCTCTCTTTGGACCAATGTTATGAAATCAATAGAACTCTAGGTGGTTTTCGTCTTTGACCTCACGAAGTGGGTCAAGTATAACGGGAGTAGTCACCAAACAATTACAAGAACATATTTTCTTTTCCAAAATGCTTTCACCGCAATGGACCACTCATTCCATGTGTAAAGTTTTAACCGTCTTTTTAAGCTCAGGGTAGTCTTAGTGTGAAAGACTTTTCTTTTTGTTTCCCCAACTCACAGAAAGGACATAGAATGATCTTTAACAAATTTCAATTTTGGAATCCCATACACAATATTATTCTTTAAAAAGCAAGTTGATGGAGTCAAAGTTTAAAAATGAATAGACGACGATGCCATTTACCGATGCTTGGGACGATGTTGCTTTAGGCCATTAAGCAATTGGATTAGAAGATGTTGAGTCGTGAAGAGTAATAGGAAAACAAAACTGTTCCACGCGAAACTGTGAGAAGATCATTCCCTCAAAATCAAACACGGATGTAAGCATGGAGACATTCCCAAAAGAAAGTCACTTCGCAATCCGCATCACAAAATTGACCAAACGAGAATAAATTGTGATTAAGCCCTGCGCGAACTTAATCAACCCAATTGATAAGTAATAGGCAAGCCCTTGAACTAGATCTCCAAACCAAGAATTGTGCAATTGATCATTTCCACACTCACCGTTCCATAGAAATTTCTCCACAAAATTAGTTAGAAGCTTAAGATTCGGTCAGGTGCTTTGGAGCACCCAGAGTCCTACGATGAATGAATATCTCGAACGAGCTGCAAAAGAATTAGAAGACAAAGAGTATAAGACACAGTGGAACACCTAGGAGACGACATGTTGAATCCATCACACTTAGGCTCTAGTCTAGAGTGCAATTCCTAAGGCATACTAACGTTTGGGTTAACATTTCCTTTTTTGAGACTTAGGTATCCCTTTGTATCCAGATGGAGTAATACTACGATCCACCCAACTGCAATGTCTTAACTAACTTGCACATCATAACTACTTCCGAGTAGTGTTTCTAAATTCTTGACAGTGGAATCTGTTGCAATGGTTTTTCTTACTGGATGATGCAACAGATTGGTTCACATTTGCTGATTTCTCTAGTACTAATAGGCACAAGCCATTGGGTAATTCTAAGTCCTAGAATTCACAGGCCATAGATATAATTGTAAGAACAACACAATTCAATGATTGTCATTCAGCACAAAAACACAAAAGAAAGAAACATTTTCCACAAGTAACACAGACAAAGTTAACATTCGCTGTCTTAGCATTCAAACTGTCCTTACACGCAGTTACAGAACGTTTTATAATTGAAAACTAAACTAATAATCCTACGGTGGTCGTCTACTTCTTGCTTCTTCCCTGACTATTGTTTAGAGCATGACTCTAACTCCAGATGAATGTTCACTTAACTGTGGACTGCGTAACACTGTAGTGGGAATTACTCATGTCGAGAAAGACACGCGATTGTTAGTTTCCTAATGTATTGATGCAACTGAGGTGTTTCTAGTTTTGAGTATGCTTTTGTGTGCACTTATAACAATCCAGGTGCAAATCACATTTGTGTTCTTGACATTGCAACAATTCAAAGGCAAAATCTGTGCATAGAGACTGTTTTGGAAAACATTGTTCGGACATTTGAGTGGAACTGGCTTTGACTTTGAGAAAATCTTCTTGCAAGAGAATCTGAAAAAATAGCTGGTTACCTAAAATGATTGTCTTTGACTTTAAAAAGCATTTGTTGCGTCCTAATAACCGAAAATGATTTTTTTCGTTACTAGTTTCTACAGATTTTCCTTTCATCTTTTCTATGAGTTTTTTCAACTCACTTATTGCAATTCTTTGTCTCGTAATTGAGCTTTCCAATTCTGAATTTCAAATACTGTTCACGTTCTTTCAGAAATACGTATTGACGATTAAAACCCAAAGCCAACTAAGTAGGCGTATGGTGCTTCACATGGGCTTGGCTTGGCATAATCTTGGGCTTTGAAGGCCCGAAACAATACACGGACAATATAGATTACAAACCAAGCCCATTGAACCGACATTCCTATTACAATACAAGACCTAGATTGACCTTTGTAAGACCGAAACATTCTTGTTTACTTAATAATTAAGGCTAACAATTCTTCCCCCAATGTGAGGACATTTCTTCAAACTCCTCCGTACGCACCGATGACGTTGAAGACAAATGAACTTTTGACTTTATGCTTTGGCCTTGGTTTTGGTCTTGTCCAGTTGTTGTATTAGGCTTTGTTCATTTCATGCTTTTTGTGACTTGACCTGAGCCTTTATACATTTAACTTTGAGTTCTTGATATCGTTATCTTGCATCATCTCCTTGACTTGAATCATCTTGATTTGATCTTTCCCCCCTTGATCACTTGTTGCTCTTGAACAACATGCACATACTTGTTACATTCTTGTTTGACAACTTATGGGATTATAAGTCTAACAATCTCCCAATTGATGATTCTTTATTGGACTTTGATGCTCTTTGATGGTGGGGAAGATTAGAATCAACTATTTTGATGTTGATGATTGAGCTTTGAAAGCTTGAGTAAGACACTGTGTTAATGAATCTGACTTCGCTGAATGAGGCCTGCAACGACCGTCGTCTATAATCACTAGAAATAAAACAATTAGCATAAAAGATGACTAGGCTTTGTCATTCATCTGGCTTGGTTGCTTTAACCTCCGGTTTTCCCGTTATTATAGTATAATAATATACATGTATACGTAGATTCAAAGAATCTCCTTGACACAAATGGGTTCCAGTCTCAAAGCGTATACTTCTAACACCGATGTATAAGAATCAACCATGCTTGCAAGTTCTCATTACCAGAACAGACTTAAAGCAGACACACGGTAAGAGTGAATCAATAGTTACTATCTTTCCGATTTAGTCGTCAATTCTTTACTGGACCAAAATCGATATCCAGTTAGCACAAGCCATCATTAGAATCTGCAATCACCTACCAAGAGCTTGTATGATGTTGGTTCAAGCAGGATTTCCATCTTTCACTGTGAAATACTTAAGTATCACATCGATGTTCTGTGGCAAGATCTCCAAGAATAATGCGTAGAACTCTTTGTTACAACTGTGAACTTTATGGTGTTCTGCGAGTGATTTGACATCGTGTCCTAATGAGATTTACAATTTGATCACTTCTGGCTCTAGACTCGATTTGTGCACTTTTGGTTTTAGTAATCGGAGGCTGGAGCAGACTGCCACCTATTCAATATCAACAATCTCGGAGTGAGATGTCAATAGATAACGTGTGTATCTCCGTGACAAATGAGACAGGTTTCATTTGAGAGAAACCCGAATGGATAGGAATGGTTGTGCATTGCATCACTAGGTCCATGATGTCGTCTTTAATATCAACAATCATCTTTGTGATTTTGATAGATTATGTATTGACCCGGTTTTTGCCTAAGTTGTGTGGAGGGCTTCTTTCTTTTCACCCTTTATCCATACATTTCTTTTTCATTCTTCAACCCCTTCAATGCTTACCTAGACGTCATTACTAGCACCTTGTTGTGATTGTTCAAGTATTAGCTCAATCTTAGTCTGCATTTTTCCCTTATACACATTCTTCTCCATTCATACCTAAGGACTGCTATTTCTAACTATGTAGTGTCCTTGGGAAGATCCCTTCAGTTCTGGTTGGATCGTAGGACTTATTCCTAACCTAACCACCTTATGACTTCAGACTCGTCGTGAAATTAATAGGTTGTTGGGTATGAGATCGAACCATAAAACCATTTTCTGACATTGTTATTTTTAAATACTCCCCCTACACATGTGCTTTGAGATTCGAAATTGTTTAGCACATGAAGGAAAGAGTTGCACTTAGAGTCTTAAAGATCACATTCGTCTATATCATATTTTAATTACAATTTTCTCCCCTTATTTTAAATAATAAAACACTTAGTATTTGAAATACCAATTGATTAAAATTTGACATGAAAAATTCCATGGGGAGAAAAATTATACCACGATATTGCATGAATTCAGATTCCGATAGCTCCCCTTCAACAGTATATGTGGGATACCAATATTTATTAAAACTTGACATTGGAATGAAAAATTGATATGACACCACAAAATGTTGAAGACGGAGTGAGATGCCTTAGTGAACAATGTATATTATTAATTGACATTAAGTTTCCACATTTTAATTTCACAAAATGTGTTTGGATACATAAAATTGACATTTATGAGATGTATCCGACACATTAAAAGGCTTTGTTTTAAAAAGCTCCCCCTCAGAAATTGATTCACATAAAATGACATTCTACGAACTACAATTCTTTGAAAATTATTCGAGGAAGGGAGTGTTGAACATACAATTTTAACAAATACCACTTTTTATGGAAAAATACCACAAATTATATTGTAGACAATTTTGACATTGAAAGTTCTTTTTGAAAAATTGTGTTCAACGATTTTAAAAACATGATAGAAGACTTCTCTTCTATTTTAGAGTAAGCGCACTGAAGCGTACACTTCCCTATTACATTCGGGACCGAGTTATGCACTGAAATGTACATAAGTCATTGAGAAAAATTTAGAAATGACATGTTTTGAAAGCATTTGAAACTCCTGTTCGAACTTCATTTACACGCCCGTGTCGATGTTAATCAACATTTCTAGGTACGTAAATGTTATCGATTCCAAGAGACATGTCGAGAAGATTCTTTTTGGTATTTTTGAAATTTTCTGATTTTGTATTTTGTTTTTCTAGGTTTTATATTTTTCTATTTTCTTTTTGTTGGTTTTATATTTTTGTATTTTCTTTTTCAAAAATATTTTTCAAATCAAAATAAAGAGATTGATGTTTTGAAGGGGATCAAGCGATCTCATTTACCAATCCTCTAGTTCATCTTGGAAGTCAAACAACTCATACGAGTCGTGCTGCACAAGATACTTAAACCTATCTTCAATAAAGCTTTAGTAAACAGTCAGCTAACGTATTCAGTTCCGACAAAGAATAATTCAACAATACCCTTCTTCCAACCTGTTCTTTAAGAGTGATATCCTGCCATCCGATGTGCTTGGTACGGGAATTCTGGACGGATTGCACGAGATGGCTATTGGCAGGGCCTTTGAATTCAGCGATACATAGGTATTTTATCAAAGTGAAAGCCATAATCTGTGAGCTGAGTTCTCAACCATAGAACTTGAGCGCAACACGCAGATAAAGACACATACTCAGCTTCTGCTGAAGATATTGAAGTGCAGTCCTACTTTTTGGATGACCAGGTGACTAACTTATCACCACCTATAAATTGTATGCCACCAGATGTGCTCTTTCGTGAATCGAGACAGCCCGCGTGATCCAAATCTAAAAAAGTAGTTAGTTCGAAATCGGTGTCCTTCGGATACCAGAGACCCATGTTAATGGTATCTTTTAGGTACCGAAAGATCCACTTAATCGTAGTGAGATGTTTCTCAGTCAGTTTCACTTGATAGCGAGCACAATAACATGTTGCATGTACAATATCTGGTCTACTTGTTGTTAGGTACATGAGTGCTCCAGACCAAACTACGATAATTTTCGTTTGGTCGAACCGGAGTTACCACTCAAGTCAGCATCTAGGTGTTTAGTAGCCATTGGAGTACCAATGCTATCACATGAGGTCATACCATGCTTTATAAGTATCTCTTGAGCATACTTAGCTTGGTTAATAAAGATACCACGTAGGGATTGGTGGATTTGAATTCCTAAAAAGAATTTCAGCTCCCCCATCATAGACATTTCAAACTTGATGTGCATTAGTTTTCCAAATTTTTTAGAAAGTTTTGGGTTCGTAGAACCAAAAATTATGTCATCAACGTAAATTTGCACAAGCAATAATGTTTTTCCGCTATGTTTAAGTTATGAGACAAGAGTTGGATCAATATAACCTCTTTTGAGAATCCGTCGGATACCAAGAAGTTGAGAAAAGAGTTCATCATAACCACGCGCTGGTGCTTGTTTTGAAGACCATATAAAATGCATTCTAGAGACTGGTAAACCTATGTCAGGGATGATATGGTGTCCAACAATCCAACTGGTTGTTTACGTACACTTCTTCCTTCAGAGGTCCGTAAAGAAATGCTGTTTTAACGTCCATACATTGGTACACGTGGTAAATGATTTGTGTGCAAGCATACGCCAAGTGACCACCATACAACTTCCACCGAGCAACTGGTGCAGAATGAATCATCGAAATCCAACCATCCCTTTGAGCAAATCCCTTAGCCACAAGACGAGATTTGTTACAAAACAGTATTTTCCTCATCAACACGTTTGTTTTTCCAAGGCCACGTAAGTTAATGACCAAATCCCCATTACATCTAATCCATTAAACTGGTAAAGTTCTTCTGCAATGATCAATCCATGCAGAATCAGCCATGGCTTCTTTGATGTTCTTTGGTTTGGTTTGACTCACGGTGAGTGCGAACATACACATCTCGCCATCTGTTTCTAGCTGACATCACTGTATTCAAACTGATTAGAAGGATATCCCACTGACTAGTTCTAATGGATGATCCTTATTTTGTCCAACGTTTGTGCAGAAGGAAGTGTTTGATAGAAAAAAAAAAGTATTATGCATGGATGAACGATCAACATGACGAGAACGATGTCTCCCCTTGTACTGTACCAGTGGTACTGAAGATGTTGATAAATTCACGTCTCAAATTGTGCTATTTTTCTGTATTGGTTTCCTGCTTGAGAAATGTTATCAGGTGCAAGTGACAGATGGTACTGTGAGTTGGAGTTTGAGTTTGAATGAATGTTCAATGGAGGTAGATCTGCAACATCGGTTGTTGTAGAAGTGTGAGTTGTGTTATGTTGTTGACGTTTATCGGGATTATCAGCAGCATATACAGCGGAAGACTTTGACAAAACATGTGAAGTTCCATTGAGTAATTCATTAAACATCGGACTATAAAGCAATTCCAGTCTCAAAATGACGTTGTTACTGTCCTCAGCAACTTAGCAAAACATTTTCTGGACTTATGGACGACTTAAACTGCCATTTTCAAGTTACCGTCGCGAACATTGTGGATCGGTCAGAACTGACGTGAACTGAACAGCCCATTTGAGGCAATTCGTCAAAGTTAACATGAATTGTTACCAACTATCATTCTTGTTCTCATTGTTAAATACCTCTGTAAGGCCTTTGACTGAGTAGAAACCCAACAAAAATACATGCATCACCTTTTTCCTTCATTTTTATCAAGATTTTCACCATCTCCTAACGATGTACAAAGAGAACCAAAGAGGGATAAAAAAGAAAAACTTGACTGACGGTTTCCGGGCATTGAATAATAAGATAAGGTGTTTCCTCATGTCGAGGAAGGGGTAAGGTGGGGTGTGGGGGGGGAGTGGGGGGGGGGGGGGGGGGGGGGGGGTAGGGGGGGGGGGTGAGTAAAACACACACGCTGTTGCAATGCTTCATCAGCCCAGAACAACAACTGCCCAAAAACGAACGGTCGTGTCATAACGCATAGAAACGCGCCGCCTCGCCCGCCTCACACTGTATCCCGACCTAATACGCCGATTGCTGTTCCCGCCGAAAAGGGATGATACAGTGGGCGTACTGCGCCGTATATACTAATCGTGTCTTATATTCCCGACTTTTATACAAAGTTGCCATGAAGAGTTTTAATAAAGAAATTATCGTAGGCCATATGACAGTTCGAGACTGTTTGAAAAACATGAGCATGGAAGTCCTCATTAGGTAAGACGAGTGTGCCGGCCAACCCAGCGCCGCAGGAACGAACATAAGCCGGGTGTTTCCTCTTTGGACCTCAGAGTGATTCCAGGAATATCGTGATTCTATCAACAACAATTACGAGAACATATAGCTGTTCCATTAAAGCTTACTACCCGCAATTGGACCACATAAGACCATGTGTAAAGTTGAAAACCGTCTTTTTGAGCTCGGGATAGTCTTAGTGTGAAAAGACTTTTCTTATTGCTTTACCCCCAGCCCAAGAAGAACAAAGATATCTTTGAAACAATTTTAGCTTTGGAAGGCCATTACCCCAACATTATTACTTGAAAAGGCTAATTTGATGGTGTCAAGTTTAAATGAGATAGACACGATGCCAAACCATGCTTAGAACGATGTAGCTTTATAGAGCCATTACAAATTGGATTGGGATTGTTGAGATCTTGCACGAAATGGAATACAAATCTTTCCACTAGAACCTGTGAAATATCATTTCCTTTCAAATCACGGATATACATGTAGAACTTCCGAAAAGCAACTTTCCAAAACCACACACAGAAATTGACCACGAGATTAAATTTATGATTAAGCCCTTCGACGTAATAAACCCGTTTGATAGTAATAGTTCCTTGAACCAGATCTCCATAGCCTAGAATTGGGTGCAATAAGATCATTTTCCAACACTTCACCGTCCCAGGCAATTTCTCCACAAAATAAGTTAGAAGTTTGAGATGGTTTCCGGTCAAGTGCTTTGAGCACTCCAGAGTCACGTATGAATAGAATGATCTCTACGAGCTGCAAAAGAATTAGAAGACAATGGAGTATTGGACACAGTGGAACACCTAGTAGTCTTATGTTCTAAAATATTAGCAGTTCTAGATGCATTTCCTAGAGGCATACTAACGTTTTGGTTAACATTTCCTTTTTGAGACTTAGGTTTCTAATTATATCCGGATGGAGTATACTTAGGATACCACCAACTACATGCCTTACTAACTTGCTCATATAACTTCCTAGTTATGTTTCTAGATTTCTTGACAGTGGAGTCTGTTGCAAAGGTTTTCTTACTGGATGTTGCAACAGATGGATATCACATTATGCTGGGTTTATCTCTAGTAACTACAGGCACAGCCATAGGTTTGTCTAGACCTAGAATTCACTGCCATTTTATATAATGTATAAGAACACTAACAAATCATGATGTCATTCCAGCACACACTTTCCACAAAGTAACACAGACAAAGTAACATTGGCGGTCTTAGCATTCAAACGTCATTTACACGCAGTTAACTAGACGTTTTAATATTTGAAAACTTTAAAACTTCCCAACGTAGGTCCTTCTTACTTCTTGCTTCTTCCCTTGACTATTGTTAGACATGACTCTATCTTCCAGATGATTGCTCTTAAGCTGTGGTCTGCTAACACTAAAGTATTGGAATTTATCCTGTAAGAAAGACACAACGTTTGTTAGTTTTCACTAATATCTTGACCAACTGAGTTGTTTCTAGTTTGATTAGCTATGTTGCACCTTTATCACATCCTGGTGCAATCACACATTTTGTGTTTCTGACAATTTGGCAACAAATTCTGAGGCAAAATCGTGCAGTTTTTGAAAAATCATTAGACACATTTTGAGTGTAACAAGTCTTTGACTTTCAGAAACTCTTTCTTTGCAAGAGAATCTGAAAAAATAGCTTGTTTACCCATAAATGGATTGTCTTTGACTTTAAAAGCATTCTGGGAATTGTCGAATAACCGATGATTTTTCAAACGTAGACTTAGTTCCACAGATTTTCCTTTCATCTTTTCTATGAGTTCTTCAACTCCTTATTGCAAATTTCTTTTTCCTTGTAATTGGAGCTTTCAAGTCTTATGAATTTCAAAATAATGTTCATCGGTTCATTTCAGAAAATACATTTGACATCCATAATGAATTCTTTGAAAGATTTTGTCATTTTATTATCACTTTACATTGTTCGTCAATCAAATTCAAGAATATAATCACATGTTTCAGAAGTTGCTTAATCAAAACTCTTGACATTGTTCTACTTTTGAAAGCTCTTTTTCAAAGATGTTTACATTTTTCTTCCAAGTTTCTACGTAATACACTTGCAAAATAGTAAATTCATCTATATCAGTGTACACACCAAGTATTGCATTCATGTGATCAGCATAGTAATATTCCCTTGAAAGTCGGTCAATTTCATTCAAAAACTGTGTTTTTTGAGTTTCTAGTTAAGATTTGAGAGTGTCTACTTCATGTTCAAGAGAATTAAAGTATCTCAAATTAGCAACCATTTCCTCGTTCAAACACAAGTGAAATTGTTCAAAAGACCGCATTGAGTTTCTAATTTAGGGGCCAAAAATTTCCTTCTATTGTGTTTTGAATGAAAGGATCGATGTTACCAAAATAGTTTCTTTGTGGTAATTGTATTTGTTTGCAAATGATCCCCTTAAATTCCCCCGTCAAAAATCAGTGTCATCAACACTCTGTTTTTAATCTTGAAAGTTCTTAGAGAGCTTTTATGGACTTTGATCCCAAGAAATGGATTCCGATCCATTCTGTTTTTCTAACAAAGTGTTTGATCTTATATGAAAAAGTCTCTTTGGAAAATTCCTTATTAGAAACGGTATGACTCATCTTTGAGCTCTTTGACGATTTTTGGAAAATATTGTTGTTCATCCAACTTTTTCCCCGTTGTGGTAAACGAACAAATCATAAAGATTATTCAACCGATCATAATCAAACGTCTGATTAGATATCTTAATTATGATCGACGTTCATTTTCAAGACGCATCGTTTCGTCAGAATCAGGGGCTAACATTAAACGCAAGATTATCATTATATGCATCCTATATCATACAGACTAGTAATCTCTCTTGACCTTTCTTGAGTGAATCTCAGGTTTTGCAAAACTCGTTTTACAATTAAACGATATGCATATTATGTTTGACAGATTGGCCGTTTTTTATATAACAATCTCATTCTAAAACCTTACTTTGTTTTCTAAAGCAATGCCTTTATATCAGTTCCTTGTCTTCACGAGTTTTGTAAAGCTTTATCTTAGTCCTCCCTTTGCTTGTGACATTATTGAGATAGGTTTCTTGTTGTGCACAAAGCTCTTTTTTTTTTCATATCCGAAAATCGTTTGATTTAAAATCATTTATTTTTGAGTAAATGACATATAGATGATATTTTCAAATCGATTTTGTATGATATTAAATCCCCTTAAGCTTTTGCATAATCAATATATCACCTATTGACGCATAATTCACATCATTATACTTATCATATCAAGTTCCGCTAGGAACTTCTTAAGGTCTTAAAACATCAACTGATTATCTTGGACAGTTCACTGTTTGCATCTTTGAAATGGTTATTTGATGATTCTAAAACTTTTTATTCTTAGGTTTTGAATCCTTCAATATCACCTTTCAATTTATCACTAACTCCTTGTTTGTTGATTCCCAAAAATTTATTTCCGTTTTTTTGCAGTCATCAATTTCTCATTTAGTTTAAGAATTAAAGAAGCAAGCAAATCACGTTCTGATCAAGATCATCCTTTCATCCAGGTCATCCTGAGCTCTACCATAACATAAATCCGTATGATCAATAGTGATATTGTGTGCACCTTGTCCGCCATATATCATGTCATTACCTAAGATTACAGTGTTGCCGGGATTTATCATTTTTCCATGGCAAACACATATAGTTGTCAAATTATTGTTTTGTACATTATGCATTGCTCATCATCAAGATGGATCCATTAATTGTCAATTGTGATCTGGAGTAACCTCTTGAATGTATGAAGCCATGTACATATAATAGCTTCCAAATATCCTGTTCTTCAGAGCCTCATCATCAGTATCATACCTTCCAATCCACTTGTTCTGCATTCAACTGAACCCCCACTTCCTCATGTTTACACAATACCATCTTTTCCTTGTTGATAAGCTGCAATCCTTACTCGGTTTTGTTCTGACATATCCCTTGGATACATACCCATATTCCTTGCAGTTGTAACACTGAATCCCAGACTTCTGCACTACCGGAGTACCTACATTTTCCCTAGCCCCAGCAACATTAACTGCCCTCTGATTATCATACCCAGTTCCTCTGTTAATTCTTGGAGAATTATCTTGATTAGCTCGACTGGTGTTTGATGAAGTTCGAAGGTTGTTGTTGGTAGGTTTGTAGATTTTCTTAAACAAGAGATAAACTAAAGCCCATGAGTTTGTCAATCTCCTTTTCCTTTGACATTTCCTCATCTTCAGTAACCGTAGCAGGTTCTGGATCATAAGTAGGAGCAGAAGAGGTAACAATTGCTTTTCCTCTGTTTCTGGTAGACTGTTGCGATCTGTGGAGGAATATTGAGTGTTTCTGTAGTAGATGGTTTTGATGATTGAGGTAAACTGGTATGTTGTAGGAGCAACAAGTCACAGTGGATTAGCATTCGTGCATCTTTTTCCGTCTATCTATCATTGACGTCATCTGGGTGTTGCCTTCAGAATGTCATAAAGCTTGTGATAGGAGACAGTCTTCAGCTCTTGACTCTGCTTAACAAGTGTCACAAACCTTTGCCATTCTGGTTGTAGTTGAAGTAAGAACTGGACATTCACTTGATGATTAGTAACGTGACACTGATTTTGGACAAGCTCATTCATCATCTTGTAAAACCGTGAGTAATACGATTCAAGTGATTCACCATCCCCGTGCTGTGAATTTTTTCAAACACCCAATAAAATCGGTTTCAAGATCATGAACTTGATTTGATTCACCTTGTATCAACCATTACAAATGGCTTTTCCACATTCATCATTGCAATGGACAAGCAACAACCGTGGAGTAGATAACGTTTAACAACCCTGTGAGTATGGATCAGCACGGCTTCTCAGCTTAAGCATTCAGTTGAACTCAGTATGTCTTGTGAAACATTCTTATAGTTCTCCCTATATCTCTCTGTAGTTGTTTCAGACTACCTTATCAGCAACAGGAACTGTCTTCCCTCAAGCCCATTGATACGTAGTATGGTGGATTTTAGGAGACAAAGTGATAGAGTATTCACTGTTTAGGTTTGGTTCATTGTCACATCTCTTGATACTGGATTTCCACGAACGTAATTACCCGTGCCAACATTGGTCGACGATCTTAGCTACCGCCCACCCGCTTCCGATCCATGATAGCATTATAAAAGAGTATTTGATGATTGAGTTTGCAAATTTGGTATTTGAATTGTGACATTTTGATGAAGTTTGGTGATAAATTAGAATATCGGACTTAAGTGTTATGAAAGTGCTTGATTGTGGGTTTTAAAATGAATTAACGTTCACTAGGGGATTTTACAAATCTTTGATAAAACCGAGAAAAGAATCGTATCTTTTTCGCGGGATTTTTAAAAAATCAAGAAGAAAGCCATGAAATGCAATAATTAAATTGACGTTTTAAGTATGATTAATTATTTGTTAGGTTTGAAAGGTTAGTGTTTGTTAAGTCCAAATGATGTTTTAAGTCCTTCAAGTTTGTTTGTCTTGATGTTATGTTTTGATTAAACGGTGATTAATAGATTCCCAAATTCGGTCAAAACGCAATGACTTTAGTCAAAACGCAATGACTTTAGTCAAAACGCAACAACTTGAATCAAAACGCAACTACTTGATCAAAACGCAACGATGCTTGGTCAAAACGCAACGATTCTTGGTCAAAACGCAACGAGTCTTGGTCAAAACGCAACGAGTCTTGGTCAAAACGCAACGAGTCTTGGTCAAAACGCAATGATTCTTGGTCAAAACGCAATAAAGAAATTAATTGGGCAGAGTAACGTTTAGTCAAAACGCAAGATATCTTCAAAACGCAACCTGTGGAGACAAAACACAACATACAAAACGCAACGACTTGAGAATCAAAACGCAATGACTCCAATCAAAACGCAATGACTTTCGGTCAAGAAACGCAATGAATCTAATCAAAACGCAACGACGAACACTTCTTCAGATAGTCAAAACGCAGCCAAGAAAACATCTTCAAACTTTCTTGTAAGCTACGAAATGATGTTAAAACCACTTAGTAATGATGCAAGGAAGTGATCTAAGCCCAAAAGTACAAGTCTTTAACACTTTTAACCACGAAACAAAGATCAAACTTTGATTTTTTTTCTTGGCTTTTTCACCCAAAGAAAACAAACCAATAAACCCACGAAATTCAATCACTAAACACCCCTTTAGCTCTGGTACCACATGTTATCCCACTAGTTTAATCCATTACACAACTATAATCTATACCAAGATGCTAGAAAATAAGATGGAATCTTAGAGAGAGAAAGTAGAGAGAGAAACAAGAAAGATTAGATAGAAAATGGGAAGTTACAAGTTATGGGAAAATGCAACCAACACCCTTCACCAAGTGTGGTGAAGGGGTATTTATACCATGCCTTGCTATCTTGGCACTTGGGCTTTCTAAACGGGTCGGGCTTGGTTTAACTTGGGCTTTGAGCCCGAAACACAGTCAAAGAACGGACAATAATTAGATTAAAATCCAAGCCCGTTGAACCCAACTAGCCTAATACAATACAAGACCTAGTTTGCCTTACTAAGAACCGATAACTATTCATGTTTGACTTAATATAATAAATGCTAACAAAAAACGCAGGAGGTCTTCAAGCAAAACGGCAAAAGGCTGTCTTGAAACAAAACGCAGCGAGGTCTGAGCCAAACGCGTTGAGGTCTTGAGAGCAAAACGCAGTGAGATACTCAGCAAAACGCATAGATTTCTTTCAAGTAGGCAAAACGCAACCTTCAACAATAACCAATAACGCAGTGACCAAAATGCAGACCTAAATACGACAAAACACCCCGGCAGTACTGATGTACTATACAAAATGACAAAACCAGTGTACCATTAGAGGCAAAATGCAACCAAGATTTCTTCAGAGAGGCAAACGCAGTGAAGAAAAATAAGAACTTTTTCACCTAAAATACCTAAAAATCATCCTTTTGAACATTTTTGCTTGGTTTCTTTGTACAACTTGATCCTAGAAAGGTTTATAAAAACTATAAAAACACTAACCTTAACATCATCAAACGTGAGGAAATCCAAAGAGTGTCCAAGAAAAAGAAAGACCATAAACCTTTTAAAAACCAAACTTTTATCTAACTAACCAAGAAAAAGCACAACACAATACTATCGTAATCGATCCCATGGGCTCTGATACCAATTGTAGTATATTAATATCCGGCATTTTTCCCTTTTACTCATTCATCTCCAATCATACCTAAGGACTGCTATTTCTAACTATGGAGTGTCCTTGGGTAGATCCCTCCGGTTCTGGTTGGATCGTAGGACTTATACCTAACCTAACCACCTTATGACTTCAGAATCGTCGTGAAATTAATAGGTTGTTGGGTATGAGATCGAACCATAAAACCATTTTCTGACATTGTTATTTTCAAATACTCCCCCTACACATGTGCTCCGAGATTCGAAATTGTTTAGCACATGAAGGAAAGAGTTGCACTTAGAGTCTTAAAGATCACATTCGTCTATATCATATTTTAATTACAATTTTCTCCCCTTATTTTAAATAATAAAACACTTAGTATTTGAAATACCAATTGATTAAAATTTGACATGAAAAATTCCATGGGGAGAAAAATTATACCATGATATTGCATGAATTCAGATTCCGATAGCTCCCCTTCAACAGTATATGTGGGATACCAATATTTATTAAAACTTGACATTGGAATGAAAAATTGATATGACACCACAAAATGTTGAAGACGGAGTGAGATGCCTTAGTGAACAATGTATATTAATAATTGACATTATAAGTTTCCACATTTTATTTTCACAGAATGTGTTTGGATACATAAAATTGACATTTATGAGATGTATCCGACACATTAAAAGGCTTTGTTTTTAAAAAGCTCCCCCTCAGAAATTGATTCACATAAAATTACATTCTACGAACTACAATTCTTTGAAAAAAATTCGAGGAAGGAAGTGTTGAACACACAATTTTAACAAATACCACTTTTTATGGAAAAAGACCATAAAATTATATTGTAGACAATTTTGACATTGAAAGTTCTTTTTGAAAAATTATGTTCAACGATTTTAAAAACATGATAGAAGACTTCTCTTCTATTTTAGAGTAAGCGCACTGAGGCGTACACTTCCCTGTGACATTCGAGACCGAGTTATGCACTGAAATGTACATAAGTCATTCAGAGAAAATTTAGAAATGACATGTTTTGAAAGCAGTTGAAACTCTCGCTCGAACTTCATTTACACGCCCGTGTCGATGTTAATCAACATTTCTAGGTACGTAAATGTTATCGATTCCAAGAGACATGTCGAGAAGATTCTTTTTGGTATTTTTGAAATTTTTTTGATTTTATATTTTGTTTTTCTAGGTTTTATATTTTTCTATTTTCTTTTTGTTGGTTTTATATTTTTGTATTTTCTTTTTCAAAAAATTTTATAAATAAAAAATAAAGA